>JAQZBX010092588.1:0-12258 GCA_029593785.1 Cabassous unicinctus
TCTATTCTATTCTATTCTATTCTATTCTATTCTATTCTATCTTATCCTATCCTATCCTACACTGTTCTTTCATTCTTGGTCCCTGGAGGAAACACAACTTAATAGAGTGTCTTTATATATTCAGGATGGCATAGGATTCATCCACATCCACCAGAATATATTGATTCTCAGGCTTCCTGGGCATTTGCCATAAGTGCTGGGGCATAGATTCTGGGGAAAGGAGGAGGATGAGTGGGAAGTGGCAGGGGCCTTCCCAACCTCAGGAGAAAGTCAGAATAAAGAGGCCTTTCTCTCTCCTAGCATGACTTCCAGCACTAGCCCTGCAGATCTTCTCTTGGCCAGACTTGGAATGAGGCGACAAATGGAGACAAAGTTGAAAAAGGCGACCCTTTACAGTGTGGGGCTGAGAAAGAAGGGAAAGGAGAAGAAATAGGATGTGACAGAGTAGGCAATAGTGGACGTGAAGGGTCATTTTTATAATAATAGTGCTCTCATTTTGAGTGCCTGCCAAATGCCAAGCATTTTTCATATGTTGTTTCTAACACTTACAAGTTAAATAGTAAATCTTCATGTTAGCGATGAGGAAGTGGGGACTCAGAAGGCTTAAAGAACTTAGCCAAGGCTACACAGTTAGTGGTAGAGCTTTGATTTAAACCCATGTTTCCTATTCCTAAAATCCATTCACTTCCTACATACTCTGCTGGGGCTTTGGTATGGAAGTGATAAAGTTGAGAATATTTACATCAGCTACTGCCTGCTAGCAAGACTCAAGGATCTTAGTTTCTTCTTCTGTAAAACAAAGAAATTCAAGTCCCTTCCAGAAGCATGATTTTGGACAGAGACTTAACGCTCTCAGACATCTGCCTTGGCAAAGTATTACATTATAATAGCTCAAAAGAAACTTCATCCAACTCTCAGGAAATAAAATGCACTTTGTATACATCGTATAAACAAGATAAGCACGATAGCCATGTAAGATTCTGCATGTGGAAATAAATAACTATAAGTAAGAAAAAATAAATTTCATTTTCTTGACATTTATGAAGCCCAGGAACTAAAATATAGATAGGTCTTCGTGTGCAATGATGGCCTGACAATAAATCATGCAGAGCAATGGTTGGGAGGGACTTTTTAGGGTCATTTATTCTAGTGCATCTACTTCACTTTCACACCCCCGAGTAATTCTTCCAGACTATGCTTAAATACATTCAGAAATGTGGAATTCACCATTTTTGAAAAATTTGCATTGTGCACAAATCTCTGTCAGTCAGGACAAAGCTTAGAGAATATAAAGCTTAAGTAATTCATTTTAGTTGAAAAATAATGTTCATTTGGCACTGTCTCTGGACTCCTTACAAACAAGCTGAGATAAACAGGAGAAAAGTCTCGACCATTGTGTTGGAGTATTTTCAAGATAACATGTAATCAGAATAATTAATGCAAATGCAAATGTGATATTAGTTTCTGGAAAGGTTTGTCTTATGAAATGAGTCATAATTACAATGGTGAAGCTTGGTGTTAAAAAGGATGAATTGTCTCTCTACAAATCCTTTTTTTTCTCAATAGGATTCAGCCAAATCACTTGGGGTTAGCTAGTTCATGAAATTTGTAATCAAATGTATTCTTCTCAGGCTTTTTATTAAGTTACATTCGCTTGGATGATTTGGATAAGTGGAAAGAGTGCATTAAATGTAGTCAAATGCCTAGTTTCTTAAAAAAAAAAACTTGGGAAATATAGAAAAATGGATGACCTCAGTATACTTGTTGGTCATAGATTACTCTTCCCATATCACTGCAATATACTCTATGACCCAGGCCTTGCTCTGCTTAACCCATCAGTGGGTCCATATTCTACTTAGGATTGAACCAAAATCTTTAACGTGACCAGACTGACCCTGCATGGGTTCCTGCCCACCTTTCCACCTCGTCTTGCACCACATTCTCCTGGAGCTCCCTCAGCTATTCATACTGACCTTCTTGAGTGTCTCCCCTTCTTCCCGCACTTTACTTATTCCTCCTTTGGCTTAATAGACATAAATAAAATAAGTTTTTCCCATCTTCTGAGTAGGTCATTTTCCCCTATACTTTTCCTTTCTGGTACTCATCACTATTTATAAATGTATCTGCTATTATGATCACTCTGGGGCTTCCCCACTCAAATGAAACTTCAGAGACTGTGTGAATTTTTCACCAGTATGTAGCATAAAGCCTGGCACATAACTATTTGTTTAATGCATGTGTTTCTTCAATAATATGTTTTTGCTTCAATTACTCTTTCCTCTCTACCCATAACTTCCCAAATGTCCTTCTGGTCTTATGACAAAATTCTCTCCCAATCACCCCATCCTTCCCCCATCCTAAAGCTCATTTCTTGCATCTTGATAACCTGCTTACCTAACCCTCTCTTCCACTAAATTTTGATCTCTTTACGGGTAGCAATCACACTTTGTGCACTCCTGTAGCATCAGGCCTGAGAACAGTTTCTGGCACTAGTAGAGCCTCAAAATGCATTTATTAACAAATGATTGAATTATATAGCACAGTTATATCCAGTGATTATTAGCTAACAGTAAATTGTTTTTTTCCTGCTTCTTAAAAAGTGGGTTTGTGAAGAAAGCTGATGTTGATTGGTTTGTGCCCTTGAAGTTATCCATGGCATAAACACAAATGTCTGAAAAAGCAAAAGCAGTTGAGAGGCAGCTCAGCATTTCTAGAAGATGATCGTCTGGATGGTTTTAATTTAACTTAATTGATTCATTCATTGAGCCTCACCTAGCTGTGCAGGATGTCTCCCAAAGATTAGTCATGGTATCTTCGTTTGCTTTTGAAAACATGAATTTTGGCATTGCCTGGCAATAGTTATCCCCTTCGCATTCTCCCTGAAGTAATAAAAATGGCAGAAAGCTTTTACTGGGAAGAATGGGGATCAGAAATGATCCTTTCAAAACTGTAGATACCACATAGGGTGTTTTCCCAGTCCACGCCACACTCTGTGCTTTTTGTAATTGTGCCATCTACCCATAGGGTGGGGTGAGGGGAGGGTGGTGCTTGGTGATATTTGTGTTATATAAATGCCTCCTCACACAGAAATTTTTAGAACAAGTAGTTATTTGAAACAAGTAAGCCAATTGGATTTCTTCTCCCAGGAATTTGTAATTGGCATTTTCCAAATTCCTGGTCATCTTCTCTGCTTGTTAGAGTTGAAGTGATTAAGCTGGGGGACTACTGGTCAGCCATTTTGCACCGTAAGCAGGGAAAGAAGAGAAAGGCCAAATGCCAAGGAGAAAGAATGAAAAGGACACAAGGAAGCAGCAGGGATGAAAAACCATGTGGCTCCAGAGACAGAGATAGGTACACAGATGAGGCTGTGTGTTGACCACCTTGGAGCCTGCCATCTGTTTCTTTTTAAGATTGGATTTCCCTTGCTTCTGTGACATGCTCCTTCTTCCTTCTAATTTGCTTCTTGACTTCATGGACTTTGAGTGGGTTTTCCTTATTTGCAACTACAAGCACTTGACTAATACAAAGACTTTATTCTAACACTGAGCCTCAGAGTTTGGAAAAGAGACTTTAAAGATAATAAAAACAAAACAAAACTGAGAGTTTTACAGAAGTAAAGGAAGGGGAAAATGGGATGGCCGGAAGTGTTTGTGTCCCACTGGACTGCCCTGAGAACCTGCTGTCCTTGCTAGGCAAGAAAGAGAACCAAAGGGCATAGATTACCTGATTTGGTTCTCGTTCTCCTAAATTGCCATAGACAAGTCAACTGGGGACTAGAAAGCTATGTTCCAAAGGGTGTGGAAAATCCAAACGTTTACTGCTTATTGATTAGTTAAATTACTGAGAGAAATGCTTATCATCAGGTCCAAACGTTCTGCTATCCTGCCTAATCCTCACCCTTGATTCTGATAGGATTTTTTTTTTATGTTCTAAAGTCAATTGAGGACAAATGGTTTGCAATAAATGAAGTGGGAAGATACTTGTACCCTCAGGAATAACCCTGATATCATGTGGATGTACAAAACATAGTTAGAATGTTGTAAGACTGGCTATTCCCTCTAGTTTATTAGCTATTCCTATAGCCTGGTTTCTATGATATGCTACAACAACATTTTGAGGCATAGCAGCATTATGGAGTAAGTGTAGTAGCCTTAAGATGACTAGTTAAAAATGAGTGATTCTTTTTTAACTTTTTTCTCTTATTTTTAAAGGAGCTTTAGATTACATAAATATTACATTGAAAATATAGGGGGTTTCCATACCCCACCCTCTCCTCCTCCCACACCTCCCCTATCAACAACATTTTTCATTAGTATGCTACATTTATTACAATAGATGAACATACATTGAAGCACAGCTACCAAGCATGGTCCTATAGTTCACACTATGTTTTACACTCAGCACTGCACAATTCTACAGGTTTTGACAAAATGCACAATGGCCTGCATCCACCATTGCAAATTCATGCAGAAATATTCTAATGTTAAAAAATGCCCCATGTTACACCCATTCTTCCCTGTCCCTCCCCGTAAAACCTCCTGTGACCACGGTCTTCATAACAGTGGTACAAAGTTCCTCCATTACTGGAATAATAATAAGTCAATTTTTGTCCATAGTTGAATTCCTGTTTGTTTGTTTGTTCCTCTACCTTGAGGATTTTGGAATGGTGATGCCCATTCTGCTTCCAATTAAGAGGGGGCTTAGATCCCATAGGGCAGATGGATGCAACTGTCTCACTTGCAGTTTTGATATTCTAAAAGAGAGTGATTCTTGAATGTATCCATGCAATAAGTTAAAAGTGGCAATAAAGTAATTGCAATGCTTTATGGTTAACCTAGTAATGCAGACATTTTCCAATGAGGTTCTGTTAATCCCACTTGCTAGGAGTTAATATGGAATAACAGCAGCAGCTAATGATTACAAAGTTTGGGTAATGGATGTTGTGATGGTAGCATAATATTGTGAATGAAATCAATATTATTGAATTGTATACTTGAAAGTGGTTAAAGTAGGAAAAATTGAGTTGTATATATGTTACTACAATAAAAAGTTGAAAGAAGAAAAAGTAATATTTGAAAAGACCCAACGGTGGACATAATTTAAACATTTGTAGATCACACAGAGTATTTAAATAATCTATGTGCTCATATAACTAGTAAATAGTTGATTTGAACCAGTCTTTGTCCTTAACATATCATTACAATACACAAATACATTGAAGGTCAAGAGTTCAAAATGCTACTTGGATGTATCAAAAGGTGTTTCGTTTAGATACTTTTATGACAAATCTTAGAGGAATTCCCAGAAATAAACAAATAAACAATGATCTTGGAGCCTAACACCCTACATCTAGCTGTTAAAAATTAGTGGATTGGGGGCTAGGGGTGTCTTCGGGTGTGTCAGTCTCCTTTTAGAAAAGTTTTCCTATTGAGTATTTCATGAAGTCCTTCAAAGCTGATTTTATTTTTCTTCTAATTTAAAAAAAGGAAGGGAACTCTGCTTATGGACCAATCCTCCAAAATATTCCCCCAAGTTTATCTATTTAGGTAATAAACAAAATATATAATTTATATATTATGTCCTTATTCTCTTTATCTCTCACAATGCTTTCAGGGCTTCCCTCTTGCATATGTATGTGTGTGTGTGTTTGTGTGTGTGTGTGTGTATGTGTGTGACCTAGATAGGAAAAGATACACAACAAAGACTTAAGAGACATAAATTATAGTACTGTTTTTGACTTCAATTCACTGAGCATATCTGAACAATCACTTAACTTTCATTTCCCATTTTTCTCAGTTGTAAAATTGAAATTTGCATATTCTTTTAAAAATGATCTTCTTTGATAATTTTTGTAAAATTGAAATTTGCATGTTCTTTTAAAAATTGATCTTCTTTTAAAAATGAAAATGCAAAATGATGGTATTACATGCTTAAACTTGTTCATTTTTCCCCATATAGAATGATGATCATTCACAAACCATGGGAAACTTTCTAATAAAAGGGTTTCCCAAGAGTATTTTCTTTCCCTTCCCCTGGTCTTTGACCTTTAGAAAATATTTGATAGGGAAACTGCACTTCTTTTAATGGAAATTTTTGCAGGATAAAATCGTACAAATTATGATGAAAACAAATGGAGCATTTAAATCCATAACAACACATCATTAGAACATCTGGTAATTAACCTTTCATCTCTGTAAAGGATTATTTAGACAGCAGCACAGGGCAGCATCTTGTACACAAACGTGGTGTTAGTGGAAAACCTGCTGGTCCAAACACTGTTTTAATTATGAGTTAGAAGTATAGAATGGAGAATAATTTGATTTTAAAACCTATGCTTTTCAGATGCAAAAGTTCCAAAAACGACTGAAGATAATAGTGCAGGACTTCCCATTTACATAGTCATTTTCATTTCTAGATGACAGTGTATTTTTATTAACATAATTTATGCTCTGCATGACTGGGATAAGAAGAAATAGCTTTTTAGAAATGAGAAGTATATCATCTAAAGAACATAATAGACTCCTCTAAGGAAGGAACAAGGCAGAGAATGATCTTCCCTTAAATAAAATGGCTGCCAAACCATTAGCTTGTTCTTAGTGTTTCAGTCTAATTTATCTGTCACTTTTAGGGAGATCTCAAAAGAGTTCAAGCTTGATTTGAAATATCAAGTTAGGCTTTATCAAAGGCAATAGGTCTGAGGCCTAGCATAGCCTCAGCAAGGCATAATAATTGGGATATCCTTCTAAGGCAAAAGGTAGAGCAAGTCATATCCTTTTGTCATTCATCATTCAACAAAATTATTGAGGACCTACTATGTACAGGGAACTTTGCTAGATAGTAGAGGAGCACACTGACAAATTAGGCCTATTTCCTAAAGTCAAGAAGCATAAAAGCTAATAAAAAGATACAGGCAACTTATAACTGCTATATAATAAAGGTAGCTACTGGATAAAGTGGGAGCACATAAAAAGAACATGTAGCTCATTCTTGGGGTGGGGGGGTATCAGGGAAGGTCAACTGGGGAAAGTATACAGCTAAGCCAATACCTGAGGGATGAGTAGGAGTTGGCCAGGAAAAGAAAGAAGGAATGGCATTGTGCTCAGAGGAATATCAAATGCAAAGGTATAGAGATAAGGGAGAACTGTGGAGCTGCAAATACTTCAGTCTAGCAGGAGCTTAGAGTTCAATGGAAGGAGAGGAGAAAGGTAAAACTGAAGCGCTAGATAGCAGCCCTATCATTAAGTACCTGGTAACCCTACTAAAATTTTTAAGGTATGTTTGCTGACGTGATTCTACAAATTCAATTATTGGTTCCAAGCCCACTTGTGGGTTACGTGAACTGTGCGTTTAGCTTTCAAGTGTATTTTACAAAGATATTCTCACATCTTTCCCATATCCATACTATCCAACATGCCTAGCAATCAAAGTTTGTCCTAGAGCTTCCATATCCCCATCAAGAACTTTTTCTCTCAGCTGTGCTGAAGTGGACTTTCCTCAGTACTTTATATCCTTGATACCTTGAGGTAGTCAAATCTTTCCTGGCTCTGTCACACTTATTTCAGATTGGTGAAATATTCCAGCTCATGACTAAATATATATATACATGAATATATCACTCTCACTGAAGGCTCTGTCTCTAGGATCAATGCAAATCATTCGTAAAAACAAGCCAAGAATTGACCCTGTTCTGATGTCAACCAAAAGAAAACACAGACGGTTCAGTAACCATCAAGGTCCAGGGTTCTGCCCTAGTAGGGAGGAACCTGTAGTTATATCCCTCCATAATTTATAAACCAGTATCACTGGCAGTCATTGAAATCATTGGTTTGCATTTGAAGAATTATATTATGGAGTTGTTTTACACCAATTAAAATTATTCCAAAGTTTTATGTATATAGATATATTCTGAAGGGCTCAATTAACTAGGTTTTACCTGATTGTAATTTTGAGGGGGAAAAAGTCTAGTATTTTAGTTTCCTTGATATCAGCAACTAAAAAGATCAAGTTTTTATATCTTATCCAAAGGTCAGAAAGCAAATTAGAAGTGGAGGAAGAAATTCTGACAAAGCATTATGATTTTCTCTAGACAGCATCTTCACAGTTTTCTATTGTAAGTAGGGAACAGAAAATTCCAACAAAATTATTCAAGCCTTCTGACTTCTTAAGATCATAGAAAATGTATACTACTTTAGTCAATCTTAAAACTCAACTCTCTTCTACTGCATTTGATTTGAACCTGATAAATTTTATGTTCTTTCTTACTCTATCATCTTTAGATTTCTCATTTTCCTTGAATCCAACTATTGTGAGGTAGGGAGTCATTAATTGCAATAATACATTCTGAATTGTGTTTGATGTTAAATAGCCAAAAAATGGAAATTAATAAAACCTTTCTCAACACAAAATAAATGTTCAGTAAAAGGTTACTATTAATTACACGAGCCCCTACTGCTATTTGCAGGATGTTCTGATAAGATCCTCACAGCAATCCTGTAGAGATAGCATTTTTAAACTCCATTTATAGATGAAGAAAATCATGCAGAGAAAGATTAAGTATTGTGCAGGTCACACAGTAGCACAGCCTGGTTACCTCCTTGCCCAAATTATTTTTTCTTTCTGGAAACACACACAGGCTAGATTTTCCAGTCTTCCTTTTCACTTGATTGTGGCCATGCTACTGCGTTCTAGCCAATGTGCTCTAACAGGAGTGAGGAGTGCCACTTCCAGGCCTGACTCTTAATTACATCTCATGCTCAATCCTCCATGTGTTTTACTCCTTCTGCTTTAAACTTTGGAAGCCATGTTTGAGCATGGCAAAATCACAAGATGGATGGAGCATCGGTCCTTGAATTATCACTTGGAGGACAGCCACTATTCGATCAGGAGCATTTGTTTTTTTCTGTATTACACCACTGAGATCATGGGGTTTATCTATTTTACTAGCTAGTGTTACCCTAACCAATACACAGAGCTAGTAAATGGAGGAAATAAGATTTGAATCAAGACATGCCTTGTCCCAAAGCATATCCTCTTAACCACTGATCTGCTGTCAGATAATATAATGCCTCTAATATGTTGCCTCCAGGAAGGGCATAATGGAGACACTGGTTGAAAAGTGATTCCCTAAAGCATTTACAAAATATTTCCCAAGATTTAAGCTGTTAATGTTGGCTCCATCCTGAAGGTGCATTTTTAAAAATTCCCTTTAGGAACTCAGACTCATAGAAACCATGATATGCCTGATGGATTACAAAATGGGGGTAATGGCAATAAGTAATGGCTTACTTATTTATGACAACTTGTTTGTTTATTCAGTGGTTTCATTGATTAAAATCATTTTTAATAGCTGCACCTGAAGAATATAAATTATTTGGGCTTTCCTGACTAAATACATGTAATTATTTGTCAGCTAGCACTGGGGAGCCTAATAACTTGAATGTATATTGGAATTTAGCAAAATAAACGAGAAATAAGTTCCTATTTCTGGATGTACCCATTATACTTGAGGATGATAGAAATCATTATCAAGATGAGATGACACAGACCTATTTATCCCAGCACTTTGGCCTGCAAGTATTTTTGTGGGAATCCATCTCTTTACGAGCAAGAAGATGGGTTGTAGTTGAACTCCTCCAAGCCCCATAACATTGCAGGTAGTCCTCTTCGGACACTCAACCCCCGTGAACTATGAAGACAATAATCTGCCAGAAGCATCCAAGAGTAAATGCTGTATTTACAATGCCATTGAGAGAGCTGTTCTGTTAGGGTTTGAGCAATTTATTATTTCTCAAATAAGGATATAAAATGGGAAGATAATATTTCACCACTCTCAGGTGATGTGTTGTGCTTTGAGCTGCAATATGAAAATTCTTTGATCTTCCCAGCAGGAAAAAATAGGTTAAGTAAACAGCTCCTAATTTGTTTTAATATGTTGGGTGGTAAAAAAAAAAAAAAAAAAAAAAAGCTCCTTCTTTCTAAGAAATTCTCCCCCATGTGCTTATTGGTTCTTAAAGTTGTTTAAGAAACAACAAAGCCAAAAATCTCAAAAGTCATGAAAATTCCTCTTGGGCAAGAAACATAGGGACTAAAATTTAAACTACTTAAAAATTACATATTTCAGAGGTTTTCCCAAGAGTAGATGGTGATCAGCAGGAAGAAAAGAGATAGCTCAAAGCCACAGAGAGGATGAAAAGTTCAAAAGGAAAAGGCTGAAGGATCCCCAAACCTCATTTTCTCCCACTCCTCTGCTCTGCCCTGGACCAGTTTTGTAATCAAATTTTCCTCCATGAATGTATTATAAAGCAGAAATAAAATTCCATATAGTCTTTTGGTAATGGCTATGTTGTTTGAACATATTTTTATATCCCTAATATACCTTTTAAAACCAAGGAAATTAACAATAAAAGCTTTTTAAAAGCTTCAATTTGGAGATAATTCATTTACAAACTTAGTTGGTGGTAACTGTCTTATTTAAAACTCATTTCCATGGTATATGTGTAGACCTCGTTTTTATATGCAGTGCACTTTGTTTAAATTGAATTTCTCATTGTTTATTAATCACATACAGTATTAGAAATGGTACCTCAAAATAATATTGTCACCCAGAGAACGGCTTTCTCACAGCATTCCAAAGTGCATTAAGTATTAGAATAAAAGAGGAATGAGAAATTATTCCTCCATCCTTACTTATTATATAAGATATTTCAAAACTTTTATCTTATTGCCTGACATAGTTTGCATTAGCAATGTTCTTATCAATCAAATTCCTTTTTCACTGGTAAAAGAAGTGACTGAAAAACAAGATAAGGGGGATGAATTAAGGTGTAGTTATCTTGTGTCACACATCTGTTTCATAGTCCTTATTTGTGAAAACCTGAAATGGGCAATAAGAGGTGGGGAGGGGACCTTGGAAGCCATTTTCATACCCTTCCTCTCTAAACCAAGAAGAGAAGATTATTTTATTGGCCAGACCCTGGGATATTTTTGGGGCATCGTTTCCCAGGACACTGGGTCTCTGTAATGAAAGGACAGTACATAGGACAGTTACTTTCTTCTCTCAATGTTCTCTTGTGTTTTAAGACTGAAGTTGGAGGAGGCTTGAGATGAGGATTTGGGATTAGGAGGAAGGAGTGTCTTCTTGTACTTTTATTATAAGCCTGTTGCTATATAGTTAAACTTCCCAGAAAGTTCCACTGCTAGTTTCAGCACATTCTCAAAGGGTTACTTGGATTTTATTTTGACCATTTTTAGTTCTATTGAGAGCAAGGAAGGCTGTAATTTGGGGCAGAATTATGGCAATCCAGGATTCCTTAGCCAGAATACCATTGATAACCCCTCCACAAACAATTCCACATTTACATCTTACAGCTTATATAAAATATATGAAAATAATACTGATTACATTAATGCCATCCAAATTTGACAAAGCAACAGTTAAAGAAGTATAATATTTTTAGCAGGCTAGGAAGTTCAAGAAAGATCATTTCTACATATAGATTGTTGCCTTGGATTTCTACCATCTAAATTTCTGGAAAGCATTATTACTTGCAAATTTATTGTTGCCCTAGAGATAATCCATAGCTTTTTGTGTATTTCACTTAGTTCCCTTTCCACTCCCAGGAAATACCTCCAAAACTTTCAGCCAAAAGTTTGATGACAGTAGATATTGTTTACATAATTCAAAGAAAGGGTCCCCTTTCTATTGGATAGGTTTGGATTTACCTAGCTTTGTCTTTATCATGTTAATTTAATTTAATTTGCTGTTTTGACATACAGAGATAAATAACAAGATAACTATATGTTAGGGTATTAATGTCAACTGTATAGAATGGAAATTCTTTAAAAACCATGCCTCTTCCTTTCAAATCACAGACACTTAAAATCAAAGAGACCAAAAAATTAATAGGATGCTACAACTTCTAGTTTTAGAGATTTTTTTGGAGTCTATCCGTTATGAAAGAGACTTTATATTCAGTTTCACATCTTTCCCTCAGAAATCTTTTAGATGAATACAGTTAGTTCCATTTTGCAGCTGAGAAAACTGAGGCTCAGAGATATTATGTGATTTGTTTAACATTACAGAAATAGGAAATGTTGGGGGCTGGGAATTCATTCAAACCCAAGTCTCCTTACCCCAGAGCTCATTGTACTGTCTGCATCCTGAGCACCTTCTGGCCTGCACTGTCCCCAGTGCTCCAAAGTCCTTTGGTAGTAAATGACTACAGCTTTTTTTTGTTTTGTTTTGTTTTGTTTTGTTTT
>JAQZBX010092589.1:0-12259 GCA_029593785.1 Cabassous unicinctus
GAGACACCTACTATTCAGAATGACAAATATCAGAGATCAAGAGAGGATTCTGAAAGCAGCAAGAGAAAAACAAAGCATCCCATACAAGAGAAACTCAATAAAATGTGTCAAACCTCATCAGAAACCATAGAGGTGAGAAGAAAGTGGGATGATGCATTTAAGGTACTAAGAGAGAAAAACTGCAAGTCAAGAATTCTGTATCTGACAAAACTGTCCTTCAAAAATGAGAGTAAGTTAAAGTCTTCAGAGACAGACAAAATCTGAGAGAGTATGTTACCAAAAGACCAGAACTACAAGAGATACTAAGGAGTGCTACAGCCTTAAAGGAAAAAACAAGGGCGAGAAGAATGTAGAAATGAAGATTATTAGGAACAGTAAATTAAAGGGTTAAAAAAAATACCACCCCCAATAGTAAGTTATGGCAATGGAAGCCAAAGGATAAAATGGATGAAGTAAGTAATGCATTTACAGTAAAAACACTGAATGCTAATGGTTTGAACTCCCCAATCAAAAGACACAGACTGATAGAATGGATAAAAAAAACATAAGCCACCTATATGCTGTCTAGAAGATACTCACCTCAGATGTAAGGACACAACCAGGTTGAAAGTGAAAGGCTGGAAAAAGAAATTCCATGCAAATAGTAACCAAAACAGAGCTGGAGTAGTGAGACTAATATTGGGGAAAATAGATTTTAAATGCAAACTGTTATAAGGGATGAAGGAGGTCATTATATATTAATAAAAGGGGCAATTCACCAAGAAGAACAAACTATACTAAATATTTATGCACCTAACCTGGGTGCCCACACGAGGCACACACCGGCAAAACTGAATGGAGAAAGAGATGTCTCTACAATAATAGCTGGAGACTTGAATAAAATGATAAATTAACTAGACCTAACAGTTACATAGAGCATTACACCCCAAAACAACAGGATATACTTTCTTTTCAAGTGCTCATGGATCCTTCTGAAGGATAGACCACATGTTGTGTCACAAGACAGGTCTCAATAAATTTAAAAAGACTGAAATTACACAAAACACTTTTTCTGATCATAACAGAATGGAGCTAGAAATCAATAATGGATGGACAAAGGGAAAATTCATAAATATGTGGAGATAAAACAACACGATCTTAAATAATCAGTAGGTCAAAGAAGGAATTGCAAGAGAATTCAGTAAATATTTTGAGACAAATGAAAATGAGAACAACATATCAAAGGCTATGTATGGGAGGGAAGCAGATGTGGCCTGAGCTCCTGCCTACCACATGGGAGGTTCGGTTCCCAGTTCGGTTCGGTTCCCAGTTCCTCCTAGAGAAGATGAGCAAGACAGTGACTGACTCAATAAGATGACACAGATTACGTCACATACACAATGAGAGATGCAGCAAAGCAGGGAGTGGAAGTGGTTTAGGTGACTGGGCGTCTCCCACCCTCATGGGAGGTCCTGGGTTCAGTTCCTGGTGCCTCCTAAAAGGAGAAGACCAGCAGACAACAAACAGACAGCGAATGCAAACAATGAGGAGATGGGGAGAAATAAGTAAAAAATAAAAAAAACCTATGGGACACCACAAAGGCAGTGCTGAGGGAAATTTATAGCCCTCAATAGTTACATAAAAAAAGAAGCAAGAGTTAAAATTGAAGATCTAATTGCACACCTGGAGGAACTAGAAAAAGAACAGCAAACTAATCCCAAACCAAGCTGAAGGAAAAACAGTAAAGATGAGAACAGAAATAAATGAAATGGAGAACAAAAAACAATAGGGAGACTCCACAAAACCAAAAGGTGGTTCTTTGAAAAGATAACAAAACAGGAAGGAATGCTACCAAACTTATTCTATGAAGCCAACAACACTCTAATACCAAAACCAGATAAAGATACTATGAAAAAAGAAAATTACAGACCAATATCGCTAATGCATACAGATGCAAAAATCCTCAACAAAATACTTGCAAACCGAATCCAAAAGCACATTAAAAGAATTATACACCACGATCAAAAGGGTTTTATCCCAGGTATGCAAGGGTGGTTCAACTCAAGAAAATAAATGTTTGTATTAGAGCATAATAATAAATTGAAGAAGAAAATCCAAATGATCCTCTTGACTGATGCAGAAAGGCTTTTGACAAAATACACCACCCTTTCTTGATAAAAACACTCCAAATAAGAGGAACAGAAAACTTTCTTAATGTGGTAAAGTGTATATATGAAAAACCTAGACTTAACATTGTACTTAATGGTGAAAGACTGAAAAGCTTTCCTGCTGCGATCAGGAAGAAAAGGATGCCCACTGTAACCACTGTTATTCAATATTGTGTTAGATGTTCTAGCCAGAGCAATTAGGCCAGATAAAGAAATAAAAGGCACTCAAATAGGAAAGTAAAACTTTCACTATTCGCTAATGATGTAATTCTGTATCTAGAAAATACTGAAAAATCCACAAAAAGCTACTAGAATAGATGAATTCAGCAAAGTGGCAGGGTACAAGATTAATATGCACTATCAAAAGCATTTCTATATACACTGATGAGTAATCTGAGGAAATCAGAAAAAAAAAAATCCATTCATAATAGTGACTAAAGTAATCAAATATTTAGAAATAAACTTAACCAAGGACATAAAGGACCTGTATTCAGAAAACTGCAAAACACTGTTAAAAGAAACCAAAGAAGACTTAAATAAATGGAAAGACATTACATGTTCAAGCACTGGAAGACTAAATATCGTTGAGATGTCAATTACCCAATCTGATTTACAGATTCAATGCAATCCCAATAAAAATCCCAACAACCTTTTTTTGCAGAAATGGAAAAGCCAATTATCATATTTATTTGGAAGGGTAAGGGGCCCTGAATAGCCAAAAATGTCTTAAAAAGAACAAAGTTGGAACTCTCTCACTTCCTGACTTTAAAGCACATTACTTAGCTACACTGGTAAAAACAGCATGGAACTGGCATAAATACAGACAGATTAACCAATGAAACCAAATCAAGAACTCAGAAATATAACCTCACATCTATGGTCAAGTGATTTTTGACAAGGCTGTCAAGTCCTCCCAGTTGGGCCAGAACAGTCTATTCAACAAATCTGCTGGGAGAACTGGATATTCATATCCAAAAGAAAGAAAGAAGACCCCTATCTCACACCTTATACAAAAACTAACTCAAAATGTTTTAAGGACCTAAATATAAACACGAAAACCATAAAACTCCTAGAGGAACATGTAGGAAAACATCTTCAAGATTTTGTGGTGGTAGGCAGTAGTTTCTTAAACCTTACAGCCAAATCATGAGAGCAAAAGGAAAAAAAGTTAAATGTGACTTCCTCAAAATTAAACTCTTTTGCACCTCAAAGGACTTTGTCAAAAGGGTAAAAAGAGCTGACTCAAATGGGAGAAAATATTTGGAAATCACATATCCAATAAGAGTTTAATATCCATAATATATATAAAGATACTATAATTCAACAATAAAAAGATGACCCAATTAAAAAATGGGCAAAAGACTTGAACAGACATTTGTCCAAAGAAGAAATATAAATGGCAAGAAAACACATGCAAAAATGCTCAACATCACTATCAATTAGGGAAATTCAAGTCAAAGCTACAATGAGATATTTCACATCTATTAGAATGGCCACTATCAAAAAGTCAGAAAACTACAAGTGTTGGAGAGGATGTGGAAAGACAGGAATGCTTATTTACTGTTAGTAGGAATGCAGAATGGTATAGCCACTGTGGGGGACCTAAGGTAGACCTAAGGAAGTTGAATATAGACTTGAAATGGTGAATGCACGTCATAGTGTTTGTAAGTAGCAGAGCTAAGATATGGGTATGTCAGTGGTTGAAAGGGAAAGTCTGAAGACATGTAAATTACTAGAAGGAAAGCTAAAATAAGAAGGGGCAGTATAATATAGTGAAACCTCATGAGAAATACAAATGTGGGTAATATTGCACCTATAAGATTGTTTTTACAAAATGTAAATACAAATAAACTAAAGAGGGAAACAGAATAGCAGCTATGTAGGGCAGGGAAAGCAAAGAGACTGAGAAGTGTTGAGTTTTTTGTTTGTCTGTTTTTTGTTTATTATTATTATTATTGGAATGATGAAAAGGCTCTAATAATGACTGAAGTGATGAATGCACAGCTATGTGATTATACCAAATACACTTTGGATGGATTTATGGCTTATTAATATGTATCAATAAAACTGAGTTGTTAAAAAAGAAGTAAAAAAGAAAAAGGAAAGTATTGGTGAGAATGCAGAGAAATAGGAACACCTGTACATTCTTGATGGGAATGTAGAATAGTACAGCTGTTTGGAAAGGTCTGGAGATTCCTCAAAAATGAAGTATTGAATTACTGTAAGATCCAGCAATCCCACTTCTACATAGATACCCAAAAGAATTGAAAGTAGGTACTCAAATATCTATATACCAATGTTCATAGCAGTATTTTTCACAATAGTCACCTTCACAAAAGGTGGAAGCAATACAAGTTTCCGCCAACTGATGAATGGATATAGATAAGGTGACATACACATAAAATGGAATATTATTCAATCATAAAAATGAATGAAGTTCTGATATATGCTACAACATGGAGGAACCCTGGAGTCATCATGTTGAGTGAAGTAAGCCAGACACAAAAGGAAAGATATTGTATGATTTCACTTATATGAAATGAATAGAATGTACAAATTCATGGAGACAGAAAGTAGATTACAGGTTACCAGGGTGGCAGGAAGGTGCATGAGGAATACTGCTTAATGGGCACAGAGTTTCTGTTTAGGGTAACGGAAAAGTTTTGATAATGGTGGTGGTAATAGTAGCACAACATTGTGGATGTAATTAATACCATGGAATAGTATAGTTGAAAGTGGTTAAAAAGGGAAACTTTACGTTACATATATTACACCACAATAAAAATTTAACAACAACAAAAAGAATTAAAAAGAGAAAGACAAACTAGAACTATCAGGAAGGAAAGAGAAAACATTACAGTTCTACAGACATTTAAAAAGGATAATAAAGGAATGTGATGAGTAAATTTTGCCAATAAATTTGACAACTTTGGTAAAATGGACTAATGCCTTAGAAGAAACACATAATCAAAACAGATTCATGAAGAAATAGAATCCTTCAATAGCCCCATATCTATTAAAAAAATTCATTATGCAGGTTAAAATTTAGTTGAACTTAATAAGAATGTAAAACTTTTGCTCATTTTCTTTGTTAAGAAAATAAAACACGATTGTTTTGTAAACTCCTAAGTTCTGTAACAACAACAGAAAAAAAAAGGAAAACAAACATATCCTCACACTTGGAGAAAATAATTCCAAAACACATTCATAATAAAGGATTTATGTCTAGAATATAGAAAAAACTATTCAACACAGTAAGATAAACTTACAAAAAATGGGCATAAGATGTGAATAGACTGTTCACCGAAGTAGATACATTGGTAGTAAATTAACACACGAAAAGTTGCTCATCATCACTAATGCCTTAAGGAAATGCAAATTAATACGTAAGATACAACTACGTATCCACTAAAACGGTTATTTTAAAAGCCAACAAAATCAAGTTTTGAAGAAGATACGGAACCATTAGAACTCTCATACACTACTGATAGGAATATAAAATTATATAACCACTTTTGGACACAAATGTTCACAAAGACTTTATTTATACTTGTCCAAAATAAGAAATATCCTAACTGCCCATCAACAAATGAACAGATAAATTACACATTAACATTGAAACATCTCAAAATCAATTTAATAAGTGAAAGAAGCCAGGCACAGAAGAGAACATACACTATGATCCCAATTATATGAAAATTCTAGAGGAGCAAAACTAATCTATAGTAACAAAACGTGTTTTGTTGGGGGGGCAGGAAGTGTCTGCAAAGGGGCATGCAGAAACTTTCTGGGGTAATGAAAGTGTTACCTTGACTGCGGTGATAATTATATTATCTTATCAAACTGTATACTTTTCATGGTAAACTGTATCTTCATAAAGTTGATTAAAACATTTTAGACTTCCAGCTCTACTTCCAATACTCCTTCCACTCAAATACTGTAAGTTATATTTGCTAATTATAAAGACTTATGGAAATTTGGTGGCATATGAGGCATAGGACTCCCTACAGCTAAGGGAGCTCTCAAGTGACTCTAATGCCTGGTTCTGGCTTACCTGTCACTGTAGAGTTTAAGAAGGTGAAAGCATACATCTCGAAGTGGTCTCCTTGACTCTTTCTCTTCCTCCACTACACAGCCCAAGCCTTCCAGGTATGAAGGAAGTGGGGAGCAGGCATATCTTTCATCCCCAGAAGTATTCTGATGGGAAAAGTTTGATGAAACAATAGATGATTCACTAGATGCTAACATGTCTCAATTACTTAGACACATATCTATGATGTAATAGGGCCCACCCCAATAAGGATGCAGAGTGAAGCACTTCAAGTTTGAAGGACCATCAAGAATTGGCAGAAACATTTTATTAAAGCTGCAGAGAATAATTAAAGGACTGCAGTAACTTTTTTTTTTGAAAAGACAATCATCCAAAGAAGAAATACAAATGGCAAAAAAAACATGAGAAAATGTTCAACATCACTAGCGATTAGGGAAATGAAAATCAAAACTACAATGAGCAACAAGGCGGCTTTCAGGAGGTAACTATTAGGCAACATAATACTAGGCTAAGCTTCAATTTCACAAGAACAAGGTTCGTAAGTACAAGCATGAATATCAAGGGCCGGGAATAATGGTCTGTCCTCCTTCACTAGGCACTACCCATGTACTCGGGGAATTCTTCCCGCTCTATTAGAGATTGTAGCAGTACCCCCAGGACAGGAATTCAAGAATCTTTTGGTTATTGTATGGGTCTCCACCCACCGAGACAAAGCCCCAGGAACACATGAACATATTCATCTGCATTAGAGGCATGCCCCAGGTGCACCCCTCCCCACACTTCCCCCATCAACAACACCCCACACCTCCCCTGCCACAGTTGTGACCCTTCTGCAATCCAAAACCTTCCCACAAACAAAGCCAAAAATGATAATCAAATAAAATAATGAATAAAATACAAAAATAAAAAATTTTTTCATTGTGTCTTTCATTACTGTATCATATTTTATCTTTTATGTACAGTGCCAATTTCTTCCATTATGTTCCCCCAGTGTCTTATTATTTTTTTCATTATCTTCAGAGAAGCTTTAGGTTACAGAAAAGTCACAAAGAAAATATATGGGGTTCCCATATACCCAACATCCTCCCCCTCTTCCTCTCTCCCCTATTAATAACATTTTACATGTGGATTTACGTGTGTTACAAATTGATGTACAAACATTGAAGGAATGCTACTAATCCTGGTCAATGGTTTACATTTTGGTGTACATTTTGCACTGTACAGTTATATAGGTTTTGACGAAATTTAAAACGGCCAGTATCTGTTATTGCAAGATCATGCAAAACAATTCCAATGCCCTATGTTCCACCTATACCATTCTTAATACCCTCTCCCTTTGGAACCTATGGTAACCACTAAGTTTCAATTTTTGAAGAATAAGGTTCATAGTTACATGAAATAATATTGAAGGCTTGACATATTGGTCTGTTTTCTTTTATTAGGCATTGCCTATGTTCTCGAGAGATTCTTGCCCCTCTGAGATCACAGCAGGTCTCCCCAGGATGGGAGTTTAATATTTTCTTGTTTATTGTGTGGGTCTCCACCCACTGAGATAACACACTATGACACAATGAACACTTTCATATTCCATAGAAGCATGTCCCACATATCCCGCCCTATCCCACATATCCCCTCACCCCCAATGCTCTATACCAGTAACCCTCCACTGCCATATTTGCCAAAAGAGCATTCCTACCACTGTAGTTTTAACACAGACCTGCAAATCCCCACAGTTCACCTGCTCCTTCTTTCAACCCTACCCTCATGGATAGTCCAACCCAAGCCCCTACCTTACTCTCTAAACAAATGTACCACATTAATGAAAGATGTTAATGTGGGAAAGTGTGGGAGGGTAGGGGGTGGGGGCATATGAAAATCCTCTATATTTTTGATGTAACCTTTATAGAATCTAAAGCTTCCTTAAAACACACACACACACACACACACACACACACACACACACAAAACTACAATGAGGTATCATTTCACACTTAATAGACTGGCCACTATTAAAAAGTCGGAAAACTGTGTCTGAAGAGAATGTGGAGAAATAGGAACGCTTATTCACTGTTGGTGGGAATGTACAATGGTACAGCCACTGTGGAGGACTGTTTGGTAGTTCCTAAGGAAGTTGAATATAGACTTGCCATGTGACCCAGCAATACCATTACTAGGGATATACTAAGAGGAACTGAGAGCAGAGATACGAACAGACACCTGCACACCGATGTTCATAGCAGCATTATTCATGATTGTCAAATGTTGGAAACAACCCAGGTATCCATCAACTGATGAATTTATAAACAAATTGTGATGTATACACACGATGCAATATTATGCAGTGGTAGGAAGAAATAAAATCATGAAGCATATGACAACATGGATGAACCTGGAGGACATTATGTTAAGTGAAGCAAGCCAGACACAAAAGGACAAATACTGTATGACTGCACTATCGTGAACTAAATATATTGTGTAAACTCATGGAATTAATAATTAGAATATAGGTCACAAGAAAACAGAATGAGGGTAAAGAATGGAAAGCTGAGGGTTAATCTGTGCAGAACCAGTAAAAAAGTCGTTTGTAAACCTTTGGAAATGAATAGAAATGGTGAAAGCACATCATCATGTTTGTAACTAGCAGACAGTGGTTGAAAGGGTAAGTCTAAGGTCATGCATATTATTAGAAGAAAAGCTAAAAAAATAAAACGTAATGTGAATGTATAACATAGTGAAACATGTAAAATACAAATATAGGTGGAATTGCATATATAAGACTATTTTTACAAAATATAAATACAAATATACTTGGAAAGAAGGAAACAATAGCTATGTACAGCAGGGGAAGCATAGAGAGAGAGATTGAGAGGTGATGCGTTTTGTTTGTGTTTTACTATTTATTATTATTATTAATGGAATAATGAAAATGCTCTAAAAATGACAAATGATGAATGCACAACTATGTGATTATACTGACTACCACTGACTGTACATTTTGGATAGATTTATGCTTTATTAATATGTATCAATAAAACTGAATTTAAAAAAAAAAAAAAAAAAATGGACTGCAGTAACAGGGTCAGTGCCAAATCAAGAAAAAGGCTACTTAAAAATGGTAGGATCAGGAGCGGATGTGGCTCAAGCAGTTGAGCACCCATCTCCCACATGGGAGGTCCCAGGTTAGGTTCCTGAAAAAACAGAAACAAAAAAACCAAGCAAAACAAACGATAAAACCAAATCAGAGAAGCCAATGTGGCTCAGTGGTTAAGCGCCAGCTTCCCACATATGAGGTCCTGGGTTCAATCCCTGGCCACCAGCACCTCAAAAAAAACCCAAAAAACAAAAAACAAACAAAAAAACGGTAGGATCTTGTGGTATCCTGGCTGGCCCATCTACCACCCCTCACTAGCTCAGAGAGGAGTCAGTCCATGCTCCCAGTATGGATTCGTGGTCCCAGTTCTGCAGGCAGCAGAGTAACCTTTGTGCACACACTGAGAGTATGCATGTCTGGCCTCCACTGTCTGGTGGTAGCTGAGGGACGTGCCATCCCAGAATCTGCCCTGCGTGTAGAAGACAGTTCACAGAACTCTCCTAGAGAATGCTATGGGAGATCAGTCAATTCGTGCTGCATAAGGTAAAGGACTGCTGGCTGTAGAACTGTAGGAAAATAGTTCAGTGCTGAAAATTATTTGCTAGGAAGAGGGGACATTAATATTTGTGTAAATAGGAAAATTCCTTAGGCCAAGCATACATGTCCAAGATTCAGGTGCAGGAAAGATTAGGGTGGCCCATATGCTTTGGCCTGGAACTATTCTCTAAACTCATTGTATGGATAAGCCTTGAAGGAGAACACTCACACAGGCTGATCTGCAAAGACTGGGAAATGTTTTTCCTTTCTTTCTTTTTTTTTTCTTTGTTAGCTCCTGCCATTCAAGTAATGCCATGTCATAACTTGTTGGATACAAGCAAACATCGAACAGTCTAACCTCCAGCGACAGTGCAATAAACTACCAAAATGTCCAGGATTCAAAAAAAGACTACAAAACACGTGTAAAAATAGGAAAGGAGAAATAAATAGGGAAAGGAGAAGATTAAAGCACTAGAAACTATCAAACCATCAATGAGGGGGACCAGACCAGGGACATATCGGAGACTTAAAAAAAAAAAATGAAAAAAAAAAAAAGGTCCTAAATATGCTCAAAGAGCTAAAGAAAGCATGGATGAAGAACTAAAGGGAATCAAGAAAACAACAGATGAATACAAACAGAGTAGCAACAGAGAGATGGAAACTGTAAAAAGGAACCAAACAGACCTGAAGACCACAGTAAAAGGAATTAAAAATCCCCTAGAAGGGGAAGCGGATGTGGACTCCCGCCTACCACACAGGAGGTCCATGGTTCGGTTCCCGGTGCATCCTAAAGAAGACAGTGAGCTGGCACGATGGGCAGGTGCAGCAAGCTGACACAAGATGACGCAACAAGAGACACAAGAAGAAAAACATAATGAGAGACACAACAAAGCAGGGAGCAGAGATTCTTGGTGCCTCCTAAAAAGGATAAGCAGGACGGCAAGCTGGTGCAACAGGCAGGGGCGGTGAGCTGACACAACAAGATGACGCAACAAGAGACATGAGGAAAAACATAAAGAGAGAAACAAAGCAGGGAATGGAGGTGGCTTAAGCAATTGGGTGCCTCCCTCCCACATCAGAGGTCTCGGGTGTGGTTCCCCATGCCTCCTAAAGAAACAAAAGAAGATGAACAGACACAGCAAGTGCAAACGAGGGGGTGGGGAGAAATAAAATAAAATAAATCTTAAAAAAAAAAAAAAAAAATTCCCTAGAAGGATTTAACATCAGATTGGAGCTGGCAGAAGAAATAATCAATTGAAATCATCCAGTCTGAGGAGAAGAAAGGAAGAGTGAAGAAAACCTAACAGAGCTTGAGGAACCCAAAAGACACCATCAGGTGTACCAATATACACATTATGGAAGTCCCAGAAGGAGAAGAAAGAGAGAAAGGGGCCAAGAGAATTGTCAAAGAAATAATAGCTGAAAACATCCCAAAGAAGTTCCAAGAAGCTCAACAAACTCCAAACAGGATAAAGCCCAAAAAGATCCACACTGCAGCATATTATAATCAGACTGTTGAACGCCAATGATAGAGAGAGAATTCTGAAAGTTGCAAGAGAGAACCGAAGTCTCATGTATGAGGGAGACTCAATAAGATTAACTGCCGATTTCTCTGCTGAAACATGAAGGCAAGAAGGCAGTGGGATGATATATTTAAAATGCTGAAAGCAAAAAAAATTGCCAGCCAAGAGTTCTATATACAGCAAAATTGTCTTTCAAAAACAAGCAAGAAATTAAGACACTTCCAGATATACAAAAGCTGAGGGAGTTTGTTACCACTAGACTGGCCCTATAAGAGATGCTAAAGAGAGTTCTGCAGGATGAAAGGAAAGAGCACTAGACAATAAATCAAAGCCACTTGAAGAAATAAAGATCTCTGATGAGGGTAACAACATGAATCAAAATAAAAGCCAGTATTGTTTTATTTTTGGTTTATAACTCCACCTGTTTCTTCCTATAGGATCTAAAAGGCAAATGCATAAAATGTAATGAGAAATCAGTGGCTTTGGATTCCTAATGTATAAACATGTAATTAAGAACAAGAATTATATGAAGATAGAGGAAGGTGAATGGACAGAGGGTTATAGGAACACAGATTGTATATACTACTGAAGTTAAAGTTGATATCAAAGCAAACAAGACTGTTATAGATTTAGGATATTACATGTAAGTCTCATGGTAACTACAAAGAAAGTATAGGAGAAAATGTAAACTTGCAGAGACTGAAATTAGAGTACAGGTTGCCAAGGACAAGGGGGGTCAGGGGGAATGGGGAATTAATGCATAATGGGTATAAGGTTTCTATTCAAGGAAATGGAAATTTTAGTAATTGAAGGTGGTGAGGGTACCACTAATCCCACTGAAGCGTATGTTTAGGAGTGGTTGAGATGGGAAAGTTTATGTTGTAAATATGTTTCCACAAGTTAAAAAAAA
>JAQZBX010092590.1:0-12258 GCA_029593785.1 Cabassous unicinctus
CAGGAGGCACTGGGAACCAAATCCGGGACCTCCCACGTGGGAGGTGGGCACTCAACTGCCCGAGCCACATCTGCTCCCTGTGTCTTATGCTACTTTATATCCTCCTGCAGAGTTAAGGGCAGAGCTGGACGTATTGAAAAGTACTTAGAGAACGCTGGTCGGTAGGTGCTGCCCAGCCTGTCTCCCTGGACAAAGGCCTTTTTTCACATTCCCCATGTCTTTGGCATTTCACTCCTTCTCCACCCCCACTGCCTCCCAGCTCCTCCCTGGGTTCTGCCAAGGTCACAGGGCAATGACTCTCTGGTTTCCTTGGGAGTTGGTGCCTTTCTTGGCATCATGCTTTTCTTTTTGGTCAATATGTAACTTAATTTATTTTAGATTCCAATGCAGGCAGGAGGGAGGCTGGTGGGCTTGAGAGTTGCTATGGGGCTAGCCGAGGCCCAGCTTGTAGGCTCCCCCAAACCTTGACACGACTGCACACGTGCTAGCCCTCCTTTACTAACATTTCTTTTTCTGCACTTCAATTACCACTTCTGGGCACGACGCTGCTGCTGTGTGCAGGGAAGAGGGCGCACCAGGGTCGGTCACAGGCTCAGCACGGCTTCTGCGGCAGCTACGCCTGCAGCCTCTGGGAAATGCAACTGCTGCTCCGAGCGAAGGCTGAATGGGGTGGGGTGTGCTCTCCTCCACAGCTGGGGCGAATATGAGCAATAAAAATACATGAATGCTTACTGTGTGCCAGACACTGCTCCAAGTATCTTGTGAGCATCAGTTTATCTAACTCTCCCGCCAACTCCAAGAGGTAGATTCTGTTATGATCCCCATTTTGCAGATTAGGAAACCAAGGATCAGAGAGGTTAAGTAATTATCTCTGAACCACACAGTTAATAAACAGCAGAGCTGGAAATTGAGCTCGGCCTGTCTGACCCCAGAGCTTATGCTCTTGACCACTGCCCTTCAGTGGGGGAGGAATGTTGCACCCAGAAAAGACGTGGGCAGGTGGTGCCAGGCTCTGAGAAGGCGCCACTGCCTGCCCACCTGCCTCCCCCACTGCACCCTTCCCCCTTGGCACTCTTGAGGGCTTGTGTGACTGTCTGATGGGGCAGGAAAGGTGGGGGATACCATCCCAGGCTGCAGCAAGGTGACGGGGGTATTGAATCAAGGGCAGAGGGCTTTTGGCTACAAAGCAGAACCGGGTGTGGCATAGAGCAAAGGGTGGCCTACGATGACAGGCAGGGCTTATTTATTTGCTTTCTCTTCATCACGGGACCCCTTTAAAATGACTCAATTGATGATTAATCTCGATGGAATATTAGCCCCAACAGGAAAGAAGGAAGGAGTAAGAAACCATGAGAAGAGAATACATCCATCTCTGCCCCAGTCCCCTGGAGAATGTCATGTGGGGACACTGCAGGGAGGAATCTTCCAGGATCTGAGGAGAACCACTGCCAGCTTGCGGGCAGGTGTTGGCGCCAAGCCCATGCTCCCCACCCCCACCCTGACTGCATTCCCAGTCCCCACCCCTCTGTCTTGTCCTCCCGGCTAGCAGGGTCCCCACCGAGCCCTGTCACAGCCAGACTAACACACTCCCTGTGTGTTTAAACGAGCTGTGCTGATGGTATGAAAATTAATCTTAGGACTATTACCAGGTCCCAAAGGAAATTCCTCAAGGGGCATAAATCAACCCCCTTTAAAGAGCTTGGCTCAGCAGAGGCCTTCAACTTTAGGTGGAAACCAAACTTTACTTGAGAGCAAGACTTGAGCTGGGAGGGGAGGGATTGTGGAGAGCTAGAGCTTGCTGTTTGCCTGGCTTGGGGGAAAGGCCTTGGAGGAAAGCCAGATCGACAATTTAAGATTCTGCCTAAGGTAGCAGATATAGCTCAGTGGTTGAGCGCCTGCTTCCTATATACAAGGTCCTGGGTTCAATCCTGTTGAAAAAAAAAAAAAGAAAAAAAAGTCAGTAACTAACTTGTGGGGGAAAATGTAATTACAGATGTGTTATGTTTCCAAAAACTCAAAGGTCTGGGACCAAGGTATTCTGGGGAGACTGCTGGGTCATCTCCTGATGGGGGGGAAGAGGAGAGAGGCACCTGGGACTAGCAAGTGACTTGGAGTTTCTCCAGGAGGCCTAATCTTTTTGTTTTGAACCCAGGACCTTATACTTGGGGAGCAGGTTTTCAACCACTGAGCTACATCCACTCTCCAATGACAGCTGGGTTTTTCGTTTGCTTGTTTTTTTGTTTTGTTTTTAGGAGGTAGCAGGGATTGAACCCGGAACCTCGTACATGGGAAGCAGGTGCTCAACCACTGAGCCACATCTGCTCTCTTTGGCTGAATCTTAAATTGTCAGTCTGGCTTCCCTCCAAGGTCTTTCTACCAAGCGTCAGTCTAATTTTCCCGTTGGGGAATCTCCGCTCTGTAGAGCACATCTGTTCTGACATGGACTCTTGGCTGCTGGGAAGCACCCCTGACTAAGTGGACTCCAGCTCCGGTGAGCAACATCTGTCTCCACTGGGCCAGGGTCCCTGGAGTGGGGCGCATCTGTCTCAGTCTGGACCCCCGCTCCAACTGAGTGCACCTGCTCAGCCTGGTCTGCCACCCCCATTTTAGGAGGTTTCTGTTGACATGGACGTTCTGCTCTTGTGGGTGCTTCTGCTCATGGCTCGTCCTGCCCAGGGCTCCCATTTTCCTTTGAACATCTGCACATGCCTTTTGTGGACACTTTTTTTTTAGGAGGTACTGGGGATGGAACCTGGGACCTTGTACATGGGAAGCAGGTGCTTAACCACTGAGTTACATGTGCTCCCCAATGAGAGTTGGTTTTTTTGTTTTGTTTTTAGGAGGTACTGGGGATCAAACCCGGGACCTCATACATAGGAAGCAGGCGCTCAACCACTTGAGAGCTACATCCGCTCCCCTTTTGTGGACACTTTAAGTAGCTTTTCTGCTCCTTTTTAAATTCCCAAGCATGGTATAGAGGGAAAACTGTGGACTTTTAGTTCAGAAAACTCTTGATTCCACCTCTGGGTCTTCCACTTGCTGACCACTTGGCTAGGACAAAGGTTCTAATCCTCATTTTCTCATGTAGAAAATGGGAATACTCATATCTACTCACCTTACATGGTAGCTGTGAAGAAAAGTGAGAGAAGGGACATCTGCTTCCAGAAATGGAAGGTGAAGCAATTTGAATAAACCCTTCTTCTGAGGACAACTAGAAAAGCTGGATGAAATATAACAATATTTTCTTAAAATATTTAAAGAGGTAACAAAATAATGAGGAATCGTGGGGCCCTAATCTCTGAGGATGTAAGATCTCAGTAAACCCAGTACTCAACACCACCTTTGCCTTTGGAAAACATATAACAATCCAGAAGTTAAAAGTGACAAAGGAAAGCTATGGTTTTAGCAGCAGGGTGAGGGAGACAAAGGTTTAACTCAGTTCCCCCCCATCCCCCCAAAGTGGGAGCCTGAATAAACTCTCCATCCCTCTCTGAGTTAGGATCCTGAAGGCCTTCATCCTCAAGATAAAGATGAACTGGGAGAAAATATTCCCTCTCATGAATTTGCAAACTTAAATTCAGATTAAGAAATTGGATTAAGGTCATCCCAGACTGACAGTATTTCCCGGTATCTGGCAGAAGTAAACTGAAATCCTCTCAGAAGGAAGAATACTGTTATCCTAAGCCACAAATTATTCTTTCAAATAAAATTTCAACTACATTGACCAGCACAGAGTCAAAGATAACCAAATGCACAAGGAAAGAAGATAGTAAGAGTGAAAATCAGCAGACCCACAATGACTTGAAATATCGGTATTAGCAGACACAGACAATTATGTTTACAATGGAAAGAAAGAAAAGGCAAGGTTGAAATTTTTTTTTGTCAGGGAACTGAAAACTAAAAAGTGACCTAGCAATTTTGAAAAATAAAATCCCAATAGAAATTCTAGAACTAAAAATATAATGACTGAAACTAAGAACTCAATGGAAGGGTTTTAATGCAGATTAAACACAGCTGAAAAGAAAATTAGTGCCTATAGATTAGAAGAAACTATCCAGAGAGCAGTATGTAGGAACAAAGGCAAAAATACATGTGCCTTACACAAAGCCTGGCATATAGAAATAGGAACCCAATAAATGTTAGTTCCATTCTCTCTTCTTTCAGGTTCTAAAAAATACTTCTTTCAGGAAACTGTTCTTGATTCATTTGGTCTAATACTCATCATTCCATAACTCTGAACTTTCTCAGCATCTTTGTACTCGGTCTATTTATATTGACTGGAATGCATTTATTGCTTGAGGTCAATGAATAAAAGGACTAAAACCACCCCCCAAACTTTTGTCTCTTGATTACATGTCTTCTGTTGATGCCTTGATGATGTATGAATGCAAGGGGCTTTCCTTGTTCCAAGGAAAAGGGGACAATTGAAACCTAAAATATTGTCTGCTTCCTGACCCTGCACCCCAACCAATTCCGGGTAAGGGCAACCATAACTGTTGTAGGGTTCAGAGTAAATATGGAACATGTACAGCCTCTCTCAGGCCATTCTTTCCTCTTCCATCATAGCTTCTGTTCTCCACTCATTCTGGAAATTCAGATGACCAAAGGTGGCCAGTGGGAGTAGCTGTAGATTGCTGTCAACGAGGTCCACAAAGTCACCAGCTCAAAAGAGGAGACTGTCAGTAACCAGTACTTTTGTTCAGCAGCCCCTGAGAAGGTTAGGACAGCTCCTGGCTGTCCAAGGACTTTGTGGACCACAAGTGGGTCTTCCCAGAGATGCCTCCTGGAGGTTGCCTGCCCTCCTTTTCCAAGCACTAGTGCAAGAAGAGGACAGTTGCCTTGCGCAACCCCTCCCCCGAGTCTGGGTCATCTCAGGCCCCTGCCTCAAGAATGCAACACACAGAACTGGGGGGCAAAATAAGGGCCAATGGCCAGTGTCCCCTTGAGCAGGCCTGAAGTATAAGGGAGAAGGGTTGGAACGGGCTTGGGGAGAGAAAGAGTGAGAAAAGAGAAGCTTTGGAAGCTTGGCTGCTGTTGAGTTGGAGGGAGGTTGATGCAGGGCTGTGGGAATGGGTGCTGGGCTGCCACAGAAGGTGGGGTGGGGTCTGAGGATGTGGTTTTGTGCAGAGGACAAGGAGAAACGTTGGTGGCTGTGTTTTGACTAGTAAGGGTCTGAGGGAGTCATGCCCAGGCCTCATCTGTTCTGTTTCAACAGCAGAAAATTATTCCTCTAGACTTGGAAAAATTGTGTCATATTCTCCCTGTGTGTATGTATGTATGCATGTGCAATGACCTACTCATTTCATCAAGGGTTCCCCAAAGACCAGGGCCCAGGCTTCAGCTAAAACAGTACTGACTGATGCCTTTGTGTGTTGGACACTGTGCTGAGTGGCCGAAGACTCAAAAATGATCCAGGCAGGGTCCCCACCCTGCCCTGGGGATGTTCACAGCTCCATGGAGACACAGGCATCCTTGAAATCTGCTGTCTGTGCGCAGCCCGCCCTCTTCATTCACAGATTGGTATCTGGACCAGCCAAGATGGTTTTTCACAGTCCCCTCCTGGGCTCCAAAGGCAGCACCGGAAATTTCAAGCAAGAAGCCGCTTCCCGTCCTAGCCACCGCCCAGTATGGACAGGATATTACTGAGATCAAAGATGATGACCCGCTCCGGCCCCTGCGTGCCCTTTCTGCCGATGACTATGGAGCAGGAGATAACCAAGGGGTCAGCAGTAGATAAACAAGGGGCCTCTTGAATCTATTTGTGGCTCTATCTTGAATCAACTGACCGAGTGGTATATCTCTTGGCCCCCTTTGGCTTTTATTTCCCTATTTCTGCTTTGAGGTTACGTCAGGTGCCTGGCCCCAGGAACCATTTAAAGCCTTTCCCAGTACTTTGCTGAAAGATGGCAACTCCCACTTGCTGGGATGAAACATCTTGAGTGAAAAGGCTCCTGGGTGCCCGGCACCCACGCTCTGGGCCACCTGTCCAGTTCGCCCAAAGGCTGCACCCAAAGGTTCACGCCAGGCCCAGGATGACATGTTCTGATCTTCTCTCCTAGTTCTATCCTGGCTGGAGAGATAGCAGGCATCCGAGAACTATTTCTTCTCATCTCAGTGATAATCTACAGCCAATTAGCTGAGCCCAGGGAGGTGGAAAATGCCTCTCTCCAACCCTGGAGCTAGCGGCATATCTGGTGTTTCTTCTAGACATCTCTGTGATGGCTAAGGATGAGGTAACCTCCTAGGACCCCAAGAAGCTGGTTTGTGGCTGTCAGCTCTGAAGCTTTAATAACAGAAAAGGCAAAGTAACACTCCACTAAGTAGCTTTAAAAAAGTATAAAACCTGGCCATATATTTTCCAGAGTGCATCTGTTTTTTTTGTGTGTGTGTGCAAAGAATAGGAACTCTCCCCAGGGTCTAACAAATTGGGGTCTTTGCTGTAAGGGGCCGTGGCAGCTGTAAAAGGAGGCTGGCTAATACCTGGAGGCTAAAATAATTGGTCTCAGGATGTACACCCCCTCGAGCCCCTGCTTGTCTCTCCTCCAGCTGCGTGGGCCTCAGGCAGGATGACACTGGCTGCTCTGTGACACCTTCCCGACACCACAATCAATATTCAATTTAATCAGATTTTATCTGTCTAAAACTGTTGAGCAAGGAGGAGGGATCTGGACAGCGTGCTCTGGAGGGAGGTCCACGTCCTGTCCTCTCCTGAAATGTGAATTTCAAGCAAGTCATCTTTCTCTCTGTGCTCTGCTTTCCTCCTCTGTTCAGTGGGCTTGGCGATTCCCCTACTCACGTAGAAAAGAGGATTAACCTTTATTGAGGGGGACAACCGTGTGTCGGATCCTGGGCTAGGTGCTTCAGACACGTGGTCACGCTTGTCAGTGTCGTGGTGAGGGTCCAATGGGATGTGGCGTATGAAGGAATTTAGACAAAGCCAGAAAATACAAATATGGGGCTTGATTTAGATTCACTGTTTGCTGCTCAAAGCCAGGAAGCCATGGCAGGGCCTGCCAGACAGGCGATGCTCAAGAAACATGCTGGATGGCTGAACCTTGGGTCACCTGTGAGGTGTCCGTGATCCCCTCATGTGGGCACTAAGGTCTGGGCTCGGCGAAGGGAGGTGAGAAGGTGCCAGCGTGACTCAAACCATTGAGGCTTGAGCAGATATTTCAGGGACCCCGGGTGAGGCCACTCATTGAATTCCCGAGCCAAAGGCGCTCGTAGGACCATCCACTCTTAGGCGCTTGACTATCTGCGTCTCTGCTGTCCCTCAGTAACACCCAGTAGGCGGCCCTGGCTGCATCAGACCAAGGCTTCATTATTTAAAAAAAAAATCAATTGGCTCCATTAAGTTATGACTAAAGCTCTATTTTCAACTTCCTCTGGAGAGATGTTACTCAGTGGGAATAGGTGAGTAACATCAGGTTTTTTCTTTGAGAGTTTGAGGCTTAGAGAACTCAGGCTCAGACATTTCTTTTCCATTTTTTTTTCCTTCCCACCTGCCTGCTTCCTGGGCCCAGCACAGAAGTGATTTCAAGGGACTTCCGGGCAGCACAGAGTGGTGATTAAGGATGAGCAAGACAATTCCTAGCTTGCTTTCTTATACTGTCAAACTGGAGCTTCAGTCTTCTCTTCTGAAACCCGGGGATGATGTGAATTTCTGCATCCCAAGTCCATCGTGAAGACAGGATGGGATAATGCCTTATGGCAGCTGTTGCTACCAAGGGAAGGGCCCATCCTGCTGGTCTTCATGTCAGTCCCTATTAAGGAGGGGAGACGATGGCCGTGACCTCCCTCAAAATCAGGTGATGGTGGGGAGGGGTGGTACTGGGGAGGGGAAGGGGGCTTGGGTTTCTCCCTGGCTCCACTGTTTAGTGTTGGAGGAGCTGGTCTAAAACCCCTCAAGGGTCAGCTACTCAGTCACTTTGCCCCCATGCTGAGTGGCCTCTGGTTGCCACACCCTGCACTGGGCACTTAGGGGAAATGCAGAGGTGATAGCGGGGATCTCTGGGCACCCACCACCACCAAGTGTGGAGCAGTCGGAGGGCTTAAGTGCTGAGGTCACAGACCCCAATGCAGCCTTCCTCCAGGGCGAGCAGGGCCAGGATCCCTTGCACAGAGTAGGCAACCAATAGACACAAGGGCAGTGCACATTTATGAAGTGCTTACTGTATGCAAGCACTGCACTATGCACTTTCTTCCCTTGGGCATGTAATCTGCACAATGGCTGCCCAGTGGAGTAGGTTCCCAGCATGTCCATTTCGCAAATGGTGACACTGGGACTCATTTGTTTAATAACTTCCCTGGGGTCACCCAGTTTGTAAGTGGTGGAACCAGACCCCAAACCCAGGCCTGCCTCAAACCAGTAACTGAGCCAAAGCCTTAGTCACTATACACTGGCTGCTGGGTGTGGGAGGGAGGCCCAAGCTGGCAGGAGGTGAGCCTGACCCCAGTGCCTGCTGCACACACCACAACAGTCCCAGCCTTTGATTTTTCCTGCTTGGTCCCTGGGGGCACCCAGGAAGATGTTCTTTTAGCATCCTCTGCTCCTTACCCCCATCTAAACGGGGCTCTGATGCCTAGAACTGATAGAGACAGGGGCAGCGAGTTTGGGTTCCAAGGTGAAGGAACAGGTAGGAGTTGGGCACCCCCTTAGGTGAAGCAACCTCGGGCTTCTGGGAATTCAGCCACTGGACGTTCTCTCCCATTGCACCTCCTCCCCAAGCTGGTGAAGAGCAGAGCAGGGGGTGGCTCAGCTGAAGCCTGGAGGGCACAGGCACCATCTGCTTGGAGGTGGGAATGAAGGGAAGGGGATGGAGAGGGGTTACAGGGGCCCCCCAGGTAACCCTCTGAGCCCTAGAAAGGATCAGAGCCAGCTGTTCTGGTGCCAGCCCCATCAGTCTACAGTTCCTCAAATTAATGGCACAATCCAATTTAATTTCCCTTTAGGAAATTACATATTTTTAAAAAATACATGAAGAGTCAGAAAGGAGCCATGGCAACGAGGAGGCTGAGCATGAGAACCTTTTCGCTCTCAGCTGGGGCCTGCCTGGATGTCTTGGTCAGGGCCTCTTGACCTTCTTCACATAGTGGCACGTGTGGAAAATGGTAATATTTGCCCAGGACACTGAGGGCAACAGACGTGGCCATCGGTCACCAGAAGAGAGCAGGCCAAGGCTGCAGCTCTAGCTGCCCTAGGTTGGTCCAGCCACAGGGATTCAGGCCTCGCGCCCCTGAGCCGGGTGCTGACAGTCTAGCTGGGTCAAAGGGCACTGGGAGCGTCCAGCTGATGCTGACTTGGGATGGGAGCCAGGCAGGCCTCACCCACAGAAGCCCTAACTTCCTACAACAACCCCGTGGCAGCTGGGATCCCACTCCCATTTAACAGATGAGGCACCTGAGGCCCAGAGGCATTTAGTGTCTCGTCCAAAGTAACAATAATAGTATTCAGTGGGCGCTTATTCTTTGTCAGGTACTGTGCTAGATGCTTTATATACATATATTACCTCCCTCCGCTGAGGGACTCTCACTCTAACACCCCAGTGATCTCTTTGAGCTTTTATTGAATTTACTGCATCCAATGAAGCCCACTTATGCTGTGCTGAGTCCTAGGTAGGTCTCCAGGTACAAAGATAAAGAAAGGAAACGGTCCCGGCCTCGGGCAGCCCACAAGCTGAGAGAGGTATGTAACCGTCTGAACAAATAGATATTTGTTCCCCTATGCTCCGTGCCAGCATTGTGCTAGACACTGGGTATACAGAGGTGGAACAGCAAGGCATGGTGCTTCTCTCTGGAACGTGCAGACTAGTGGAGAAGCCCAGCCCATAAACTGAGAAATTACAAGGCAGTACAGTAAGGTCCATGATAGACATGGGAACAAACTGAAGTGGGGCTGAAAGGAGGGGCCCTCAAGTTTGTCTGGGGATGCCTGGGACAGCACTGCAGATCCCACACTGTGATAAGAGAAAATAGCATTTATTCAGCATCCATGTGAACAAGACATGGGCATGTCTTAAGGACAGGAATTGTGCCTGAAGTTATCTACATGAGCTCTGCATACACTAGGTGCTCACTAGATACAGACTGCCTGACAGATTAGCTGAGTGATGCCTCAGAGATTAGTTGATGAAAAGTGCCTCTTTCATCTTCTTTTCTTATCTCTCAGATTGATCTAGCTTTAACAAATGCTAAGAGCAGAGAGCTTATTACTAGAGAAACCTCAATTGCTGGGATGAAGATCTGCTGTAGGAGCCTGGATGTTATTGCTAACATAAAGCCCCAGGTCAGACGTCCTGCTGGTGTAGGGGACACAAACATAAAGCCCCAGGTCAGACGTCCTGCTGGTGTAGGGGACACAAGCCCAGTTGTCAAGATGGGGACTTACTTTCCCTCAGTGGTCATTTGTCCCCACAGCCTGCAGCTTTGCTGTTGAAGCCACGTGCTTATTTATCTTCTCCGCCTAGAAGTTCCTAGGATGAACTTCTATCATCTATCTATCTATCTATCTATCTATCCATCCATCCAGCCATCATCTATCTATCCATCCATCATCTATCATCTATCATCTATCTATCCATCCATCATTATCTATCTATCTTCTATCTATTTTCTATCATCTATCCATCCATCATTATCTATCTATCTAACTATCTACATCTATCATCTCTCTGTGATGAGGCTCTATGAGGAAACTCCATTGCCCAAATATTTTTACCCAAGAGTGGAATACCTGGCTCTATTTGTACCTTGACTCATGTGGTCCTTTTGTTTAAAACAAAAAGCAAAGCTATGGGCAGACTTGTGTCAGTTTAGCCTCCTCCTGCCTCAGAGAGGAACAGCCAATTATCTCTCTTTGGCACAAGGTGCAGCCAAGGCCAAGGAGGTGAGAGGCTTGTCTTAGTCCCCTGGGCCTTGCTGGCAGAACCTGGAGTAGAATCTGTTTGTGTGGGAGTTTCCCAACTGCACCCAAGGAAACTGAGTCCTGCTCCCTGTGCACCATCCCCAGCTCTGCAGGGGGCCAAACTGGCTTTTAGGCCAGTATCTTTGTCCCTTGGTGAATTTCACTTTAAATAGCATGATGATGTTCCTTCCCTTCTCTCTCTACCCTTTCTCTTCCTTCCTCGTTCTCCTTTTGATCAGTCATTTTGTTTCATGAAACCTGCAGTTCACATGCACTGCTCCTCAGAGAGGCCAAGGCAGAAGGTGGGAGGATATTTCTGAGCTTTCCTGACTGTCCCACACAGAAAATACTTCCTCCCTGGGCAGCTCCCCAGCCTCCACCCCCACCGCCAGCAGCCACTCCCCAGGACCCTGGGGTGATGGGAGGGACGCTGGGGTCACAGTGAGAATAATAACAGCTGACTTTCCCTGAGCACTAGGGCTGTACCAGGAACTGCCTTAACTTTTTCTTTTTTCTTTTTTTTCTGCACAGGCAATGTTTTAAGAGTTTTTCATGAATTATCTCCCTTAATTCTCAAGGCAGCAATCAATGAGGTAGGTGCTATCAATACCCCCCTTTTTAGAGATGAGGAAGCCAAGGCAGAAAGAGTTTGAATAGCTTGCCCAGGAAGGGTGCAGCCTGGCCTCAGAGCCTGCACTCAACCCCGGCTGCCTCTCTGGGAAGAGTGTGCAGTCTGTGCGCTCCAGTCCCTTCTTCCTTGATGAAGTCTGGGCAGCAGCTCTCCTGGGCAGCCTCAGGCTCTCCTAAAAGAAGCTGGAAACGTCAGATTATAAAGGGTCGCCCCCAGACCTGGAATGGAGACGATAAGTATGGCTGGAGTCAAATTAATTCAGACTCTTGCTCTTATTTCCTCCAGTAAAGAAACCCCACATTCATTCCTACAGAGGTCCATTCATTCATTCCACGCACGTTTGCAGAACCCGAAGAAGGAGTCGGGCTCTTCTGAGTGACTGGAGGACACATGAGAGCCAGTGCGGCTCTCAAAGAGGTCGACCCCTGATGGACCTTCACAAACCCTCTTGCCTTTACACAGTACCCTTCAAACCCTCACACCGGGACAAAGGAGGGTGACTCTTATTGGTGGGTGCCTTCATTAGTTATGTAATACTCTCAACAATTCTATATCACAGATATTCTTATCCCTGTTTGACAGATAAGGAAACAAAGACTTAAAGAGAGAGGGCAAGTAACTCACCCAAACTCAAACGATGACTAAGTGCTAAAATTGAACCCAAGGGAAGCAGGTGTGGCTCAGTGGATAGAGCCCCCGTTTGCCATGTGGGAGGCCCGGGTTC
>JAQZBX010092591.1:0-12260 GCA_029593785.1 Cabassous unicinctus
TACAGTAAATAGTAAATAAGAAGCTATCAAAAATGACTCTCACAGTCATTAAACATTAGCCTGTAAAATGCTGGTAGTGCAAGCTCTAAAAGCATTTACTTACAGAAATAGAAATAATCTTCAGCTGAATTTCCGTTAAATTTTTCATGATCATTCAGAGAAGTTACTTTTAGCAGAAAAAAGGTCTTAGCTCTAATGCATTAAATTTGTGTTTATCATAAATTAACCAAAGATATTGTATATTTGCTGACAATATTTATCTTATGCATTTAATGATTTCATTTAAAGTAATATGTATACACATATATAAATGTATATGTGACTTTATGATACACTGAGACTGTCTAGAAATGATTCTGCCACTAACTGGTCATTGTGGAATTTAGGATTCTAAGACTAACGAGAACTCTTAATGAGTCAGCTTGTGAAATGCTGCATATTCCTGCCCACACCTTTAGCACATGGACGTATAAAAGGCTCTGGGAATCCCTGCAATAGTGAAACTCATTTTATCTCATTTTCAAAGCATGGAATTTTCCACATATATTTGGCCATAAATATATTTTGCTTCCCAATGTGCAATGACTTTTAAATTTTTTTTTAACTTTTAGAGAAGCTTTAGATTACGTAAATGTTACATCAAGTAAGATGACTTTGGGTTGGTATCTCAGTTGTTACGCCCAATAGCATAATTAACTCAATAACCCCATCTTTCTGTACTTCATTTCTGTCATCTATAAAATGGGGGTAATAATAGCATTTACCATTTTTCTGAATCTCACCTACTCTCCAGTTCATTGGACTCACCCAGGGAAATTAACAAGGAGATGATGATGGACAAGGACCATCCCAAGGATCAGAGAGAGTCTGCAGCTGCAAGGAAGATAGTGCCATCCATCTGCCCCATGGGATCTAAACCCCCTCTCAATTAGAATCAGAGTGGGCATCACCATCCCAAAATACTCAAGATTGGGGAATGAACAATGGACTAAAATAGACTTATTATCATTCTATTATAGACATTATTATTTTAGCAATGGAAAAACTTTTATCATTGATATAACGGCAGTGGCCACCAGAGGTTCTGAGGGGAGGGACAGATAAGAATAGGTGTAGTATGGGGGCATTTTTGGGGCATTGGAATTGTCCTGCATGACATTGCAATGATGGATACAGGCCATTATGTATTTTGTCATAACCTAAAAAATTGTGTGGAACAGAGTGTAAACTATAATGGAAACTATAGACTATGGTTAGTAGCAATGCTTCAATACATGTTCATCAATTGTAACAAATGTACCACACTAATGAAGGATGTTGTTAATGTGTGAATGTGTGGGAGAAAGAGGGTGTGGGGCATATGAGAATCCCTTATATTTTTTATGTAACATTTATGTAACTTAAGGCTTCTTTAACAATAAAACAAACAAACAAACACAAATGAAACAAGAGGGATTTTTAAAAATAAGTATACAATATATCTGACATCACTCAAGGCATACAGTGCAGCTGAATCTCGGAAAACAAGTGAAATGTATCATAAGGAAACTTATGCCTCATTTTCCTATTCTGTAGATATATACAGAATATATATATATTCTATAATATATATATATATTGCAATATATATTGCAATATATATATATATATATGTTGCTACAGTATATGGTAAATGAGTTATAATACTGATTTTCTTCCCCACAATCTTCTCAATTTCTCTCATTAATTATCGTTGGATTTTTGTCTGTTTCCTTTATCTATTTCCTAAAATTTACTTCATGCCTTATGGGAATTAAGGCATTTTTTACTTCTTTCCGATATTTATGAATTTTATTTCTTTTTTATTTCCTTATTGCACTGCCTTAGAATGATAGTACAATTTTGAATAGAAGTCATGAGATCAGATAACCATGTACTGTCCCATCCTGGTGGTAAAGGTGGTGCATATCTAACCCATCACTAGGTAGGATGACATTAGCTGTAGGTTTTTCATAAATGTCCTTTATCCAATGGAGCAAATTTGTTTCTTTTCTTTCTTTGCCGAAAATTTCAACATTAAAGTTTGCTGAATTTTGTGAAATGTTTTCTTTATCTTTTGAAATCATCTTATGATGTTCTCCTTTATTCTGTTAATGTGGTGAAATGTGTTAAACCTATACTGCATTCCTGAGATTAAAGAATTTTTAATGTTGTTTTATCCTTTCTATCTGTTGATGAATTCTATTTGTTGAAATATACTTAAGAATTTTTTTTCATTTATGCTGAGGAGAGAGAGCTGCTGTGCAGTTTTCTTTTTTTAAATAAACTTTTTGTCTGGTTATATTAATAAGATTATGCTGGTTTCATAAAATGAGTTGAGAAGTGACAGCTTTCTCCATTTGCTGAAAGTGTTTGATAAAGACAGTGATATTTCTTCATCAAATATTTGTTAGAATTTTCAGTGAAATCATGATGGTCTGGAATTTCCATTTTGGGAAATTTTTATTTTGAGTTCAATTTTAGGTATTCATATTTTCTACTCTTTCTTATTTGTGTTTGGGTAATTTTTGTGGTCTTTCAAGGAATTTGTCTATTTATGCTGACAAATGTATTCATTTTAGGTTTTTTATAATATGTACTATTGTCTTTTTTAAAAATTTGTTTTTATTTATTTATTTCTTCCCCCACCCCCACCCCCCAGCTGTCTGCTCTCTGTGTGTACTTCTGTGTCTGCTTGTCTTCTCTTTAGGTAACACCAGGAACCAATCCTCGGAACTTCTGGAGTGGGAGGGAGGTGTTCAATCTCTAGCGCCACCTCAGCTCCCTGGTCTGCTGTGTGTCTCTCCTCTGTGTCTCTTTCTGTTGCGTCATCTTGCTGCATCAGCTCTCTGTTTGGTCCAGCTCTCCTGTGCAGGCCTGCTCTCCTGTGCCGGCCAGCACTCCACATGGGCCAGCTCACCTTTCACCAGGAGCCCCCAGGAATCGAACCCTGGACTTCCTATATGGTAGACAGAAGCCCAATCACTTGAGTCACATCTGTTGCCCTCTATTGTCCTTTTAAGGGCTATACTATCTTTTCAAATTTGTGTCTTCTCTTATATTTTCTTTTGCTGATTAGTCTGATGAAAGATTTAAAAATGTAATGAATCTTTTCAAACGATCATTTTTTAATTTTTTTTCATTGTGTATGTTTCCTATTTGACTTCTGTTCTAACTTTCTTATTTCTACTCCCTTGGGATTTACTTTTATCTCCTCTTTTAATTTTTCAAAATGAAATTTTGAATAATTCATTTGAGAATTTTTTTCATATAAGTGTTTAAAGCTATACATCCCCCCAAAACTGTATTAACTGCTAGTTGTTAATTATGACACTTTAGTTTTATCATTCCATTTGTGTATTTTCTTATTACTCTAGTGATTTCTTCTTTAACCCTTTGAGTTAGTTGTTCAGAAAAGTGTGCTAAGTTACCATATGTTTGAGGAATTTATACATGTTGTTTTCTAATGTAATTCCATTGTTGACAGAAACATGCTCCTTATAATGTTAATCATTTAAAATTTTTTGAGACTGGTTTTATATATCAGCATATGGTCTATAATAGTGAATATCCCATGTATATTTGAGAGAACTGTGCATTCTGTAGTTATTAGGTGTCATGTTTGGTAAATGTCAATTAAGTAAAATTCATTTATATTATTATTCATATAGTCTATTTCCTTACTGTTTTATGATCTACTTGTTTCAAAAGTTAGTAAATTGTTAAGATCTTCAACTGTGTTTATGTTCATATTTCTACTAATTGCTTTTAGTTTTTACTCATTAAATTTCAAGATCTGTTATTAGGTATGTACATATTTAGGATTTTTATGTCTCCCTGTTGAATGAACCCCTCTTCATTAAATATTTCTCTTTATCGCTGGTAATGCTTGTTCTCATTAAAGGTATTTTCCTTGATACTTATATAGCTATACTAGATTTTTAAATCTTATCTATTGCACAATATATCATTTTCCATCCTTTTTATTTTTGTATTTTGTATTTTTGTATTTATACTTGCATTTTTGTATTTTTAAACTGCATCACTTGTCAGCATATAGCTGTTTTTAATTTTTGCAGTCTAAAAATATGTGACTTTTAATTAATGGATTTAATTATTTACACACTATAATTTTTGATATATAAGTATATTGATATAAATACATCAACTTCCTATTTATGTTCTCTCAATTCTTTTTTCATCTTCTGTTTTGTTTTCCACTTTTTCTGACATATTTTGTTTGAATATAATATATTTTAATATTCCATTTGATTTCCTTTATTTTTTAACTATAACACTTCTGATAATTTTATGACTTCTCTGAAGATTAAAATATACATTATTAACTTATCACAGTGTACTTATACTTCATAATTTGCCACTTCATATTTCATGTTTATGCTTCACCATGAAAGTATAAGTATATATCACTTCATACCCTTTGCATTGTTTTTGATATATTTTAATTCTACATAGTTTTTAAAGCCTATAGTATATTAAGGTTATTTTTACTTGATATGGGTGCTTGTCTGTTAAGGAATTAAAAAGAAAGAAAAATAATAGTTTTATTTCTACCCCAAAATTTACTATGTCTAATAAACGTCATTCCTTCCTGTAGCTGCAAGTTTTCATCTGATATCATTCTGCTAAAGCACTTATTTCCTATAGTGCAAGCCTGCTGGCAACAAATTAAGTCATCTTTCATTTATTGGATAGTGTCTCAGTTTTAAATATTTTCTTGGTGGATATTTTCACTGAGTATGAAATTCTGCGTTGTTTTATTTTTTCTTTTCTAAGTTTTTAAAGCTTAAAAGCTACTCCACAATAACAAACAAACAAACAAAGACCAAAACAAAACAAAACAAAATGTTACTCCACTGACTAATGAAAATATTTGCTTGTGATATGAAGTCAACCATTATTTTGGTCATTGTTCTCTTGTGTTTAAGTAATATTTCCCCCAGTTTTCTCTTTATCATCATTTTCCAGTAATTTGAATATTATGCATCTAGATAGAGCTTCGTTTGTGTTTAACTTGCTTGGAACTTGTTGAACATTTTGATCGTTAAGTTGATGTTTTCACCAATTTGGTAAAGTTTTATTTTTCTTTTTTTCTATACCCATAATGTGTAGGTTAACGGATTTGTACTTTCTTACTCTCTTTTCTTTCTATTCTACACATTGGGCAATTTCTATGAAATCATCTACCAACCCCTTGACCTTTTCTTCTTCCATCTCCAATCTGATATTTAGTCACTTTAGTGAATTTTTCAGTTCATTTATGGGTTTTGTTCAGTTTTAGAATTTTTCTGTAATCCTTTTTCATTGTTTCCAATGGTATTCTTCATCTTTTTAATTATAAAACTGCCAAAAACATGTTTTCCTGTATGTCCTTAGCATATTTATAATAGCTGCGTTAGAGTTCTTTCTCTGCTAATTCCTGTACCTGGATCATCTTGACATTTGGTTATATTGGCCATATTTATTTTTTATTATTTTTCACAGATTTCCTGTTTTTTACATGTTTAGTTTTTGTTATTGTGTGCTGGAAATTGTGGATGACATAATGCATAGTATCTGGAATTATGTTGCTTTCCTTAAAGGAATGTTGACTTTTATTTGGGCATACATTTTGTTCTGGTGGCTTGCTTTGTCCCCATGGAGGGTAGACTTTAGGTTTTGTTGGGACATATGTAAAGTAGCCCTTATTCTGGGGTGGGTCTTGCTCCTAAAATGTGACCTTAATGCTATCTCAACTGGATGCTTGGATTATTGATAAAGTATCTCCATGCTATCTGCATCTGAAATCCAATACCTTGCGATATCCTGCACCCAAAATATCTCTGTTCTCCTTTCAACAACAGAATTATTCTCTGCTAAGTATGGGACACCTTGTTTGATCCCTTTTCTCAGGGAGCTCAGTCCCGTGATGCAGGTGTTAATGCTTAATGACAGATTCCCGACAATTTGGTCCAGTTTTATAGTTGTTTCTTGGAAAAATAGTTCAGTGCCTGTCCTATGCTGTAACTAAAAACAAAATTTAATTCTGTAAATTTTGATGGGCACACTCACAAAATTACAGCTACATCATAACGGTTGCTTGGGCAACAGTGATTGTAAGGCACATCCTGATTTCATAAATATTGACATGTGAAGAAAAACTGTACTTCTTAGACTCCATAAAATACAGCAATTTAGATTTTTAAAGGAAAATCTAGGTTGGAAGTTTCTCTATGCTTATAAGTAATGGGAGAACGCATAAAGAAGAGAAACAATTTGACAATTTGGGAGCTATGGTCAGAACGTATTTCTCTAAAATACACTAAAGCAAACAAAGCATGGATACATTCATTTGTACACAGACTACTGCTCCCTGGGGAGTCAATGTCCTATATAGATAATGTGTTACACATGAATTTGCAACTTCTCTCTTAAATTTGCTATATGTAATTTGGATAGGTGACAATTTATTTGTTTCTTAATATTCTTACTTGTTTGGGAATAATAACATCACATTATAAGACTTTTAAAATTAATCTTATTAATATAGTACCCTATGCAATTAAATGCATCCATTTTTGCTGAAAATCAATGTGTTTTCACAAATGCATACACTTATAATAAAACCTGCACCATAATTTGATATAAAACTGTTTCATCACTGCCTGCTTCTCATCAATTTCCTTTTTATCTGTTTGCCAATAGGCTGTTCCCTGCATACCCAGCCTCTGTTAATCACTAATTTGAGAAACTTCCTGACTACTGATTGGGTTTTATTTTACTTTTTTCTGTTTTAGCATTTTTTTAATAATATTTTTTTTAATCTTTTAAAAGATACGTAGATTACATAAAAGTTACACAAAAAATATAGGGATTCCTATATGCCCCACTCCCCACACCTCCCACACCCTCCCACATAAGCATCCTTCATTAGTGTGGCACATTCATTGCAACTGATAAATGCATCCTGGGGCTTTGCCATTAAGCATGGACTATAGTTCACATTGTAGTCTACACTCCCTCCCACACAGTTCTGCATGTTATGTGATGATACAAAATGGCCTATATCTGTCATTGCAATGTCATTCAGGACGATTCCCAAGTCCCAAAAAAGCATTTCCCTCTCCCTGCCCCCAGAGCTTTCAGTGACCACTGGCTCCACATCAGTGTTGTAATTTTTTCCATTGCTAGAATCACATTATGTCTATAGTAGAATACAGTAAGTCCACCCTAGTCCATAGTTCTTTCCCCAATCCTGAGGATTCTGGGATGGTGATGTCCACTCCATCTCTAATTGAGAGGGGCTTATATCCCATGGGGAAGATGGATGGGACTATCTTGTTTGCAGTTATATAAATAGAAACATACTGTGTACTTTCGTTTGGGTCTACCTTCTTTGACTTAGCAATATGTTTTTGAGAATTATCCAATTGTTGCCTGGATCAGTTGTTTGAATTTTTCTATTGCTTGGTGGGGTTCCATTTTAAGGATATACTACAGTGTATTCATCCCTTCATCTATTGTTAGAATTTGGATTATTTTCAGTTTTAGGCTTTTATGAAAATGAGCTGCTATATATATCTTGGTATGGACTTACAGTTTTATTACCTATGAGTGAAATTTGGGTCATATATAAAATGTAATATTAATATTATAAGAAACTGTCAGTTTTCCAAAGTACTTGTTACAATTCACTTTCCCATCAGCAATGCATGAGTTTATTTACTCCACATTCTTGGAAAAACTTGATAAAATAATTCCTTTAATTTTATTAATTCTAGCCGGTGTTTATATGCATATCATGATGGTTTTAAATTACATTTCTTGACGACTTTTATGTTGACATTGATTTAGTCCCCTTACGTGTACCAATAAAAATATAACAGTTTTGATACTTGTGCAGTCTTATGACTATTTTTATCATCTTTGATAGTAAAAATGGTAAAATAATTGAAAACACTTAAAACATTTAATAATGAGATTTTAGTTAATTGAATTATTTTCCAATGGTGTTATGGATTCTATACATGAAGAGAAATTATGTACAAGACTGAAACAGCAGAAAAACTTTCCTACTATTTTGTTAGACAAATAAGCTACAAAAATATAGTATATATGATGTAGATTTTATAAAATATATAAACATAGAGGAAAACTATGCTTATTTAAGGGTTCACAGTGGTTGCTTCAGGGTAAGAAATTATGATTGAGTTATTTTATTTTGTGGTTTTATATTTCTTTTACCCATTTTGTGAAAAAAATGCTTATGTAATTATTTTATTATTATCATTGTCATCATCATCATCATCTTTATCATCTGATTTAAATAGTCAATTAAAAAAAAGTTGCCTTAATATCAGCCAGCCTTAAGGACAGTGTGGTTTCAGGTGCAAAAAGAATGATCTTCCACCAAACCGATATAATTGCAATCTGAGAAAAGAGGCAATTACATTTGGAAACCAGGACATTCTACCTTCACATATTCAGCATGTCTTGTTCTCTTTTCCTTACCTGATTAAGGCAATGTGGCTCCAAAGACATCCCTTACTATTATGCCATCTTGCTAAACTTCTCTAAATAGAAGTGATCATTTTCTCCATTATGTTCTTTCTCTTCCTTGTAACTAGAAACTTTAGTGAACCTCATACTCTATGCAGTAATGTGATAAAAATAAAAAGGAAAAATGGTTATGAATTGGAGGAGGTTTAAGATAATAACAAGAAGTTTGGGGGGTCTTTGAAAAACTTTGAAGCATATAAGCTTTAAGTTATGAAGCTGCTACGCAGTTCCAGCCATTAGTTTTCTTGCCAGAATGCAAATGAAGTTTTGTCAGATTATTTTCATTTATAAAAGTACTTCATGATGTTGTAATTTATATGAAATTTGTCAATTTTAAAACACTGCAGGAACCAGAACAAAGGACATTTGTGGGTGAAATAAAACTATTGTTTTTCAATAAATTCACTCAATAAATGTATATGGAAAACAACATATTTTAGGCATTTTGCTGAATGCTGTGTATGTAATGAACATCAAATGCATTTTTTGTCCTCTGGGGATTGAGTGTGGAAGGTAAGAAAAATCTTAAACAAATAAACTGTAACTACATTTACAACTAATAACGTGATAATTGTCATAAAGGAACAGATAAGTTTCACATGACAGAGGACAATTATGGTGGTGAGCAGGTTTCAATAAAGGGAGAGGAAAACTTCGTTCAGGAATTGACCTTTAAAGTGACAGATGGGGAGGCAAAAGTTGGTAAGAGTTTGGGAGAGATAGTGCTCAATGCATTGAAGAAGGCTGTGGGAAGGTTCTGAGGTTGGGAAGAGCTTGGAACAAGACCATTATGGCCAGACCAGTGAGCAAGGGGAAGGGTGACAGAATGAGAAAGTAGAGGTAGACCACAGAAATAGCTTTGGTTTCATCTGTCATTTGGAGATTGGGCCACCACTGGAACACTGTCATGTCTCTCTTGCTTTCACAATTAGACTAAGAAAAATTTGAGCTTACGAACCATATCTTATTTCTCTTTGTATCACTTGGATGAGTGGATAATTGGATTCTTGATAAAAGGAAATAAAAAGTTGACAGAATATTTTTATCTTTACCCTGTTTATTTTTGTTGGTAAACAAATAAAAGCTTATTGCAGAATCAGTTTCACGTTCATAGTTTGGATATAAAATGCCAACACCTGAACCTAAAACCTTGGAATGTCTCTGCCACAACTGATCATGTGCACTTGTCCAAATGATTTTACTCACTGAGTTTTATAATCTAACCACTATATTCTAGGGATGAAATTCCTACTAGCAAACATTTATTCTCTAGCCATTTTCTGGAAGGTGCTATATAAAACACAATTCAGATCAGAAAGGGACCAGAGAAAACATGAAAGTCCATGAATTATGTCATTAATTCTTATCATAATTAGTTTTACTAGTCATCTGAATGGAATAAATGATGACCCAAAATGCAAAAATACCATGAGAATAAACTCCTGATTACACAAAACAAAAACTCAACATGGTACAAATTAATGTAATCATGTTGCCCAAATCCCAAGAGTCTAGTGAGTATGAGTCTACACCAATTACTATTTTTCCCTGGAGTTGTCTCTTGTAGTAATATTGTAAATATTTCTTCATGTTGTGCTGAAAAAATACTTTAGGGATAAAAGTGGGTATAAATCATTCTCAGCAACTCATCTCTTGAACCACTAATTTCTCTGAGAGAATCTATCCAGGGCTCAGGTAGGAATTAAAATTCTAAACTATACTTGCACTTTCTCTTCATAGTTCAGTTTCAGATCTTCATCAGAAGGAGTCAGGAGAAAATAAAAACAGATTTCAATGTTATTTTAAATACTTAACCTGTTAAATGAGTTGGTGTGCATTTCTGATTTTGATTGATCACTAGAAAAATATTATTCTTTATTGGAATTATATATTTTTAGTGATCAATTTTCTTTACAAGTAACATTCTCACCAATCATTTGACTGCTGAAAGCATATTAAGTATACATTGGAGTACAAGCTTGAATTCATCAACTTATCAATATATCTAGAATTTTTGTTCAAGGTAGCCACTGCAAAAACTTTATCAAATAACTCAAAATAGAAATAGACAAAATCAAGTGGGAATCATACTCATTTTAACAAAATAGAGCTCATAGAAATTTATACATTTCTCTTTAAATTATTGGGAAGAAAAATTTTAGTGGTAGCAAATTTAAAATTAACTAAGAGGTACAATAACTAGTAATAAGTGTATGTGGGATGGATTGGTAATGAGCATAAATGTCAATTCAGAATGTTAGAAATGACAGTCACTTTAAATATCCTTTCATCAATGTCTAGTATTGAATAGATGAGGACTCAAGTATACCTAAAGGAGATTACTTAATGTATGTAGAAAGTTTATTTTCTAAATAAAGATTCAAAAGAGCTTTTACTGAAATGTTATTGGCTAATAAAAATCCATGATATGGGTAATAAGACCTAGAATTTAGGTTCATGAGAAGTCATTAGGTAATGTTTCTCATTACTGCTTTGATGCTTTGTGAGACTTTGGAATGGAGGGCCCAGACAAGGAGAAGATGCTTGATCTCATCTTGGCCGAGTAGACAAGGAAGGTACTCACTCCTATGAAATGTGTATTCACATGCAGTACATGGCTACTCATACAACATTACTTATGTACATTTTTAATAATTTTTGTGCTTAAAATATTAATATTTTCCCAACTATTCTTGCAGGCATATCTATATTTGAGTGCCCAATTGAGGTAGTTTCCGAAATGAGTTATTTAAATTAAAATTCAGTAAGCCTTAATTTTATTTTCTATAGTGTCTTCCTTGGCTTTAATGTCCCCTAGACTCCCACTCAATCCATCTTATAGGACTGCAAAATGGTGAGACTAGGCACATGGATTAGTAACTGTGACAGCAGTTCTGTGCAATCCTGCTACCCAGGACATCTGCATTTTCACTGGAGCTTGAAGAGGACAAACTAATTCTGAAATGAATATTTCAACAAGTAGTAAGTTGGGCACCATGACACTGGTAGAGTTGGGCATTGTAATTCTATTGATTGCTCTTTTTTTCTGTGAGTGGGAGCACAGGAAATTTTGGAACTCTGAATTTTATCAAATTTTTTTTTTTACCACTTTATCATAAATGGTATCTCTGGTTTTCTGCTTAATAATCACTATTGTTCTACAAGTCATGATTTTTTGGCATCATTACAAAACCAACAATTAACACATGACTATAGATATCCATCTGAATCAAATTTATCAGCATGAATAAATATGCATTTTCTCTGTTATCTTTTGTTATCTGTCCTCATTCCAGTTCCAAGGAAAGAACTTTGATATTATTGAACCAATAAAAGCTAGTGGAGATTTATTTCAGTTATGTATCTTGCAATACTGATCATATATGTTTGAAAATTCACTGCTTTTTCCATTGATTCCTAATTACCTACAACCTTCAGATTGGACACCAATGTCCTAGGAGAACATTTAAAAGGCTATCTGGTACTGCCCCACCTAACCGAGGTTTAGTTATTTATCTGAGTGGTATTTGTTATATGGAGATCAAAATATTCATGGCTGTTACACAACTGGTACTATAATCTCTCTGCTACTTCATTATGTAGTATTTGTCATTCTATATTGAGATAAGAGTTAGAAAATGATAAGAGCCAGGTGGGATATATTTTTCTACTGCTTGCATAAA
>JAQZBX010092593.1:0-12257 GCA_029593785.1 Cabassous unicinctus
TTTTTTTTTTTTTTTTTAAGATTTATTTATTTATTTCTCTCCCTACCCTCCCTCGTTGTTTTGTGCCCACTGCTCTCTGTGTGTTCTTCTGTGTCTGCTCGTCTTCTCTCTAGGCAGCACCGGGAACTGATCCTGGGACCTTCCGGAGTGGGTGAGAGGCGCTCAATCTTTTGTGCCACCTCAGCTCCCTGGTCTGCTGCATATCTTATTGTCTCTCTTCTGTGTCTCCTTTTATTGCGTCATCTTTCTGTGCCAGCTCTCTGCCCGGGCCAGCTTGCCTTTCACCAGGAGGCCCTTGGAATCGAACCCTGGACCTCCTGGATGGTAGATGGGAGCCCAATCGCTTGAGCCACATCCGCTTTCCCCTTGGTTGGCTTTTAAAAAGCCTGAGCATTTGAATACACATTCTCATTAGTTCTCCTTGTAACACTATTCTGTAGAACTGCAGATATCCCCATTTTATAAAAGAGGAAACTGAGGCTGGTGAGTAGAGGAACTGAGATTCGAGCCAGGCTGTGTGACTTCAGAATGCGCTTACCTGCATGCACTCCTGCCTCCTTTGTTATATATGATTATTACACATACTGCAGCAGTTTACTTGTGGTTCCCACTCACTTCTCTGGGAACTCCTGAACAGTAGGGACTTTATCTTCATTGTTGTTATCTACAGGTGAATAACAGTTTCCTATAAATAATAGGGTATAAGTACTTTAAAAAACAAACAAACACACACACACGCTGTAATATGAGGTAGAAGGTGTAGAGAGAAACAGATTTAGAGTAAGGCAGAGACTACTTCTGGCAGTGGGTAGAGAGAGGATGATCAAAAGTGGACTCGTAGGGAAAAAGCATTTGAACCAGATTTTGAGGAGTGGATATGGAGAGAAGTGGAGAAGGTTGTTGCAGATAGAGGGTAATTGCGCAAGCCAGATGTAAGGAAATGGTGGACTGTTATAGGGGGTGTAGCTCTTGGTTAATTTATTTGGGGGTGGGTTGCATTAAGAGGGGAAAGAGGAAAGTATCCATTTCTGATGCCTTTTCTGCTTCCCTAAGATAGAACTGGAGCTGAAGGAAATGATCTTCCCCACCTCAGGGTTTTTGCTGGGCTCAAATGAAATAACATTTGAGAAAGTGCTTTGTAAACACTAAACTACTGCACAAGTGTAAAGTGGTGTTACTAATGTGGTCAGATTGAAGTTTCTCTTTCTCTGTGGAAGGGATTTTCTTCTGGGAGCGCTCAGAGCACCAGATGTAGTCCTCGCCCTTGGTAACTCCCCCAAAATCTCTTTCAGCTGGAGCTGGTGCTGGGCAGGGCCTCGGGTCTGGGAGCGAGTGCGAATCAGCACACACACGCTGCCCGGGAGAAGCTTTTGTCTTTCTCCCTTACTGGCTATAGACATCTTGGCTAATTTTTTTGGAAAACATTTTTCTTTTCTTTTAAGCAATTTTATTGAGATATATTCATATAACATGTAATCCATCCAAAGTGTATAAGCATTGGCTTTCAGTAGAGTTCCAGAGTTGTGCATCATCACCACAATCAATTTTAGAGCATGAAAAACATTTTCTTTGTTTTATAGGTAACAGTTTCAAACAATGTTGAAGTATGTAAAACAAGAAATTAAAGTCCTTGCTCTCCTCTCAGGCGAACCCCAGCAAGTCCCTGTGTTAGCAGTTTGAAGGATGCCCTTGCAGACTTTTCTCTTGCATTCATATGCACATGTGTGTGCTTCTGAAGGCCCATGTGTGTCTCCTCATATACAGATTTAAAAAAATCGTATAGAATACATACTTATTCTGCATATTCTTTTTTCCATCTAACTATAAAACTTGGATTTTTTCTGATTTCCATATAAATTTACCTAATTTGTTTTAGCAGCTAATATTCCATTGTATGGTGTATCACAGTTTATTAACCATTCCCCTCTTGATGGACATTTGGTTGTTTCTGAATTTTCATTAATATAGACAGTGCTGCAGAGATTATCTTTGTATATATATCTGCACATGCTTATGGACATTTTTCTGTAAGTTAGATTCCTAGAGGTAAAATTGCTGGGTCAGAATGTATACATTTAATGTAGATGAACGTTTCCATTATTTAGCCATTCCCTGTCACCAGACATTGTCTGATTTCAGGGTTTTGTGTTTCTTTGCTTTATTTTATTTTGCTGTTATAAGAGGGCTGTATTACCCATCTTGTATCTGCTTTTGATCGTATGCATGGCATTATGACTTTAACCTTGAAATTCACCATTGTAAAATAACTTAGTTAACTTCAGCAACTTTTACTTCTAGGATTACCATGTTGTTTTGCTTCATGTTTCAAGTGGAGGACAGAGCTTCATTTATGATCTCGATACTGTCTTGCCATTTCCCTGCCCCTTTGACACTTATGTAGAGGATGCCTTTAAGTCTGATGATGACATCCACCCACAGTTTAGAAGGTGAGGAAATTCAGAATGGACTTACTGACTTTCTGAAGCAAGACCTTGACAATTGTACAGAGTTTAGTTTTGTTTTGTTTTGCATTTGCCCTTTAAAGATCACTTGTGTTTGCATCTCCCTTAAGCTGATATTTGAGAATGATGTGTGCCACATAGGAGGTTCAAAATGTTTTAAAGTTTTAATGGTTATCCATTGTATGGAAGGTTGGCAGTTTTTTAAAAATTGTGTGATGAGATCACAACCATTTTCTTTCTGACATGCTGGGGATTTCTCTTACACTCTCATTTGTGGAGGAAATGCCTGTGGTGCCCAAATTGAAAGGGTGGGAAGACAGCACCCGAAAAAGATGCTTTATGCCCCTGATTATATATTTTGAATAATAAGGCAACAAGATTTCTGTGCCTGTGCCTTTGTAATTTAGCATAATAGGACTTTTAATATGCTTCCCAAAGCATATTATGTATATTGTATTATAAATTATATATTATATATTATATACTGTAATGTAACATATAACAATATGTTTCAGATAATATATAAACAAATATATAACATTGTTTAATATATGCTTGGGTAATATAGTATGTATAAGATGTTATATATAATAAGTTCTTTATATTACATATAATATATATACTCTCTATATATTATATTATTATTATATAATGTAAAAATAATTATAATATATGCTTTGAGGAAGAGCTTCAAATGTTAGTATCCCTGATTAGGTTTATTTCTCTAGCATTGCATTCATTCCTAAAAACCTGCCACATGCTTTATAGGTTACATTAAACAGATGTTGTTTTGGGTCCTTGAATAAGGAAATGTGAGTAACATGTCAGTAATAATAATTACTGGGAAATGGAGGGGGGAGGGGGAGAGAGAGCGCACATGTGCGAGAGAGTTTTTCTTATCCTTCTAATTTTTTCCTGGTCTTCTCTGCAAAGGAGGGAGGATAGGAATTGGATGGAGATGTATTCATATGAATTCTTGTAACTTGGTTCCAGGAAATGAGACTGAAGTGGAGGAAACTGAGAATTATAGTCTTACCTTGTCCTAAAAACTCAGTTCCAGCACCAGCCACCCATGTCTGGTTTTCAGGACGTTTCCTGAGCCTTGGGCTGAGTCACCTCATTTGTCCCCCTCTCTTTGTGGTTCCTTTGCTGTCCCCATAGACCTCCGGACCCCTGTTCTCAGCTGTGGTACAGTAACACTGGCTAATCTGAACTGAGTTTGAGGACCATAAATGGAAATGTTACGTTATGAGGCAACCTGGGGGGATTGCAGGCAAAAGCTTCTTTGTTATCAGTTGATCTCTTTAAGGACTGAGAGCCTGCAGGTGGTGATCATGGGCTGTAGTGACTTCATTGGATCCGTTACTGGGAAGAAGAGTATTGTTGTCCACATCTGCTGTGTGAACGGGTTGCATTTAACCCTGGTTCACAGAAGCCACATTAGACTGCAAAAAGCTAAAAGACAAAGGTCATAAAAGTAAAACATGGAAACTAAACAAAATCAAAATGCCTTACACCAAAAAAAATGAAGTGAAAAGCTTGGGTAACGGCTCTTTAGTGGCGGCATTGGGTAACTGGCAGGAGCGGTGAGCCCCCGAGGCTCACTCACCACAGGAGGCTGTCCCCTCCGAAGGCCAAATGGCAAACAGCACACGTGCAGCTGGAGTGAAAGAGGAGCTGAGTCAAGGACCCAAGTAAAGCGTCCCGAACTCAGAGGGGTGGGCATTTCTGGGGTGAGAGAGCGGTCATCCCACTGAATCATTTTGTGCTTTTAGCTTTCTTTAAAACGGGAAGTTTAAGCACATAACGAAGGTTGAGTAATGAGCCTCCATGTATCCAGCCTCGATAGTAAACAGCTCATGGCCAGTTTTTGTTTCGTTTATAATCCAAACCTCTCTTCCCCACTCCATCCATCTCTTCCTTAATATTTTGAAGCAAATCCCAGGCATCATTTCATTTGTAAGTATGCCACATGTATTTTTTTTATTTTTTATTTCTCTCTCCCCACCCCCTTGTTGTTTTTCTCTTGCTGAGTCTGTTTGTCTTCCTTGTTTCTTTAGGAGGCCCCGGGACCTCCAATGTGGGAGGGAGTTGTCTAATCACTTGAGCCACCTCCACTCCCTCACATGTATTTTTTTTTAATAATAATTTTTTTTTATTTTTTAAAAGATACTTAAATTACATAAATGTTACACAAAAAATATAGGGATTCCCATATGCCCCATTCCCCACACCTCCCACACTCTCCCACATAAACATCCTTCATTCACATGTATTTTTAAAAGGTAAAAATTTATTTTTTGAAACTTAATCATAATTCTGTTATACACTAACAAATGAACAAAATTCCTCAATATCATCAGATATCCATACTGAATTACTTTTGATGTCTTTGCTTAATGAAAGCTTGAATTCTCCAAATCTGAAAACGAAATTGTAGAAAACTATTTTTTGTAGAAGCTTATTAATAATAATGCTTATTGAGCACTCATTAGATGCCAGGCACTATTTGTAATGCTTGTCACGGTAGTTAATCTTCCCAGCAGCTCTTGGAATAGTTACTAGTATTAAGTCTGTTTTGTAGAGGAGGAAATTGAGTCACAGAGAGCTTAAAAGCCTGCCCAACCCGGAGGAGCCACTTAAACAGTTTAACTGCACAACTAATTCTTTTTTATACTTACTTGGTTTCAGTTTGTCTGTCTCTGGGTGATTTTTGTTGGTATTGCTGGTTGTTGGATTTAAAATATATTTCACGTAAATTTGCTAGAAATGGATGGGGTGGGAGATAGGGAAGATAGGCAAGTAAGCTGGAAACTTTTATCCTATCTTATTTCATTATCCCAATCTAATTTCCTTATCCCTTCCCTAAATTTCATAGTTCCCAGGACGTCAGTTACACCTTTTCCATGTGTCTTAGTTTGCCAAAGGGCTGCTGATGCAAAGTACCAGAAATAGGTTGGCTTTTATAATGGAAATTTTATTTGGGGTAAAAGCTTACAGTTCCGAGGCTATGAAATGTCCAAATCAAAACACCATCAGGGATGCTTTCTCACCAAAGTCAGCTACTGGTGATCCTGGTGTCCTGCCATGTGGCCATCAGGCATGTGGCAGGGCTCATATCCTCAGCCTTGAGCTGCTCCATGGGCACAGCCCTTCGAGGGCCTTTTTCCATGCCTCTGTTCTCTGTAGATTCTTGACTCCAGGCCTTCTCTCAGCCTCTCAGGGCTTCTGTCCTTGAAATCAGCTGTGGGCCATCAGGCATCTCTCCCTGGGCATCAGCTCCTTGAGTCTCTCGGAGTTTCTCTGCCTTTGTGCAGCTGTAGGTGAACCTGGAATCCTCTGCTACTTTCTCCTTTCTCTCATATGGCAGGATCAAAATGGCAGCTTCCTTTCTCTGTCTCTCTTTCTGTGTCTCCGTTACTAAAGTTCCATTGAGAAGGTGGAGACCCAACTTGAGTCATGCCTCACTGCCATGGTCCAATCAAAAGGGCCCTGCACCCACAGGAATGGGTTAGTTCTTGATCTTTTTCTTTTGGGGATTCATAAAATAACTTCAAACTGTCACACCATGGTTTCTTTAACAGGTAGCAAAGCTACAGACATTTACGTGAATTACTAATAATGTCCAAATGCCTGGGTAGTTTTGTTCACGTCATAGAAAACAAGCCCATATGAAAACTAAGTTAGAATTTCAAATGTGACACCTCCTTAATATAAATGTATGTCGATTTATCTGCAGGAAATTTAGAGTGATCCGTGCAGATTCCTACCTGAAGAACTTTGCCTCTGACCGCTCTCACATGAAAGATTCTAGTGGGAACTGGAGAGAACCGCCTCCATCGTATCCCTGCATTGAAACTGGAGGTGAGCCCAAGGATGCTTCTCAGAGGGGTTTATGGTCACTGTACGGATCAGCACTTTCCCTTACCAAGGCCAAAATTCATGTTATTCTGTGGATAAAAATCCCTGAGTGGGAAGAGAGAGTAAGAGAGAGTGCTAGTTTCTGTGCCTGTATTAGATTCAGAAATTGAGGCACAGGAAACAGGACCGTAAGGCTTAAGAACCCATGCTAGAGAAAGGTGTTTAGGATCAGAATTACACACTTACAAACTGCTGGAATGGTGACTGTTCCTACCACTGGGTCTCTGAACTTGAGAAGATTTGCATGTTTGTGTCACTTAACAGTAGGACTAGTAGCACCCTGCCATTGTAGGATTTCATGTTATGTCGAAAGAAATCTCCAGTGCATCCTTATGATGTGTGAAATGCCATTTCCCTGGCTCTTTAATAAAATCTACATTAGAGAAAGAGGAGAGCTAGCAGGTTTCATTATACCACTCATCTCGTTTATTGCTTTTAGGCCTCAGTCCAATTTATAAACACCTGAGGTTTAAGAAGATAAAGAGTTCTTTGCCCTATTAGTATTGTTTAGCATTCATAGGAGTTTGAAACATTATTTTTAATTGTTAGTAATTCATGACATTCCCATTTATTGGTGAGATCACCCCATTGCATGAATAATACTGTCTGTGTGAAAGTACTCTGAAGCTATACAACGTGCCAGAAAAATGGGGGAGTAGTAAAATAGTGTTTCATTGAGGAATAAAGTAAGAAATATATTTGTCATATTCGAAGGGAGTTAAGAGGATTCAAACTCTGATTTTTGAGGCTCTCTGTGAAAAGCTCTCTTAATTTTAAAAATTTATTTTGGGCGGGGAGAAGATGTAGCTCAGTGGTTGAGCACCTGCCTCCTACATATGAGGTTCCCAGTTCATTCCCTGGTACCTCCTTAAAAAAAAAATTATTTTGGAATTGCTTGTTGGTACACCCACCTGCCTCCCAGGTTTAGAATTTGGATAGCTCTTAGGTTAGCAGAGGGCTTCGTGGGTCACCAGTTAGTCCTGAGAAACCTGTGCAGGGCTTGCCCAGGGCACTGTATACCTTCAGCAGTTTACCCAGTCCTCTTCTAGACGTGAGGACCTCACCCAGAGCCTAGTGCAATCGGGATCCAAATAAAGGCCACATATTGTGCTTGGTTGATGTGTCTCTTAAGTCTTTTTTAATATGTAGACTCTTTTTCCAACTCTTTTTTTTTTTTTTTTTTTTGCCCCTTATAATTGTTGAAGAAACTGGATGATTTGTCCTGTTGAATTTCCCAGTCTGAATTTTACTGATTGGAACCTTTCTGTTAGATTCTTTGACATTCCTGTAAATGGGCAGTTGAATCCAATAAATTGGCAGTTTGTTTATTCATGCATTTTTTTTTTCATTTAACTTTTTATTTGGAAATAATTTTAGACTTACAGACATTTTGCCAAGACAGTAGGGAGTTCCTATGTATCCTTCACTCAAGTTTCCCTCATGTTAAATGTTTACATAACCACAGTACAATTATGGAAACCAGAATATTGATACAATTGATACAGTACTACTGCTACAATACAATGAACTAATCTATAAACTTTATTCTTTTAAGTGTTTTGGTCAATTATTTTGTAGAGTGCTCCTAAGTTTGGGTTTGTGTGATGTTTTGTCATGATTAGACTGAGGTTTTGCATTTTGGGCAAGACCACAGAAATGATATTTTACCCTTATCCATTTGAATAATTTTTCCTACCTTTGGTTTTCTGGGTTGTTTTATTTTTGTTGAACCAAAATTGTGTTCTCAGTGGAAATTTCTTTCATATGTATTTCTAGATTCCAAAATGAATCTGAATGATTTTATCAGTATGAATCCTGCAGTAGGATGGGGAGCTGTCTACACGCTATCTGAATTTGCACATCGGTTTGGCAGTAAAAACTACTGAACTTGACATCTGGATGTGGACTCATGGAAAAATTTTAGGACATAAATAGTCCATTCCTTCATTTAGGACAGCAAACATTATGGTTCAGTTGACTTGGAATGATGTTTTCTTCTCTAAATTCAACTGAGTTGAAACGTGAGTGAACACAAATATCAATCAACTAAATAAAACAAATTTTTTTGATATGTCACCTTGAAACTTGATGCAGTGTGTAATTGCTCAGATATTCGCATGGGTCATCTGTTAAGACATGAGACAACTCATGCCAGTGATTGCTCGTTATGATAGGAATATGGACTTGGAACCAGCTTTGTGTCTGTTCTATGTGTTTCTTGCCTCTCCAGATACCCTGTAAGCTCCTTGAGGGCAGGGCTGTGGTCCAATGCTGTGAATCTCTAATGCTTATAAAAGGTGACCATAAAATGTTTGCTAGTGACTACACTGCTGCTTGAAGAGGGATAATATTGTCAGCTGAATCAGCCATAATTATTAGCCTTTTGGGACAATTATGTTTTTAAAAGACTGCAGCCTTCTCAGGCTTGAGTATTATGTGGCCTATTTATATATGTTTTTAAATAAAAGTGATTTAAAATCAATTTTGTTTTGAAGATTTTGTGTCACTCTTGATGACCAGAAATACCCCAGAATGCTTTAAAAGCATTTTGATGATGTATTAGAAATTTGGCTTTAGTCATATTATTCCAAGTAAAAGGTATTTGACATTAAACTGACATATATAGCACTACTCCCATTCATATTTTCATAGTTATACTGTAAAAATGAGCAATTTCTTTTAGCAAAGAGTCTTAAGCTTTCAATTGCAGCTGAGTTTCATTTAAAATGAAACCTCTGCTTTGTGCTATGGATGGAACAACTGTAATCCTTTACTTAAGAATCAGGCTACGGAAATATCAGTTGTCCAGTTGGTTTAGCTGTCAAGATTCTGGAAGAAAATGAACTTTTGGTAAGAGGAATACAAATACATCCTCTTAAGTTATTTAACAATTCAGCGCTAAATATAGACCCCAAACATAGATCCTATCTCCTGAGTTTTCATATGGCCATTGACAAAGTTTGTAACCAAAATGAAGAAGATAAATTTTGGCAAGCTGTACTACAGAAATACTTTGCTCTGAGCAAAACGTTTTAGAGGGTTCAAAGGATTGTAATTTGATTTACAAAATGCATTTTTGGGGTATTTTGTCAATTTTATGAATAGATTTCCAATCTGTTATTTAAAAGTATGTCTAGTACAGATAAATCAGGCAATATGTATGTGGAAGTTGATATTCCCAGCCATCTTGCCTTGAAATTGAAAAACCCACTACTTTTAATCATTATAGAGAGCAGGGTTTTATAGTTTTAAGCCTGTTGAAATATCTGTTGGACCTAGTCTGGACTTATTAGAGGCAATAGAGGACATCTGTTGTCTTTTCTTACCCAGCACTCCTCAAAAGTCCTTTCAGGAGCTCTTCTTTGCACAGTTCACATAGTACTGGTGGGCCATTGATGTGGGCACATAGTCTAAGCTAGGTCAGTCTTAGAATACCACCCCTTGTCCAAGTGGGACAAGTCTAAGAATGACCCCTCAGGGTCTTCTTCTGGATTTGCCATAGTGATGTTCAGAGAAAGAAGTTCTCTCTCTTTTGGGATTGCTAAGTGAGGGCCTGAGCGTTGAAGCTACTGGTGGGCATCTTATGCCACAGGAAGGCCTGGCAAGTCCTGCCAGGCAGAGCTGAGAGAAAAGCGAGAGCCCCAGGGTGTTTCTGAGCCCCTGGATCCATCTGTGCTTAAAGCCAGCATCAACTTTTTTTTTTTTTTAACCAATTAAAAAAAAATTTTATTCAAGTTTATCATTCATAAATGAACATACATAAACAATAAGTGTATGTAAAAATAGCCTCAACTTTTGAGCTTCCTGGTCATATGAACCAGTAAATTCCTCTTTCTCTTCTGCTTCTATGAGTTGGGTTTCTGTCAGTTTAAGCTGAAAGATAGGTTCTCTCACAAGGTTTTTCCTCAAAGTTGTTTATTGGCCTTTGGAACTGTTACTTTTGTCTCTCTGTGCTTAATTCATCTTTGAGGTCAGATTTGCTTCTCTTTGTTCTCAACATGTGTGAAAGAACTGAATATACTGTTTATTTGGGAAGAAGAGCTTTCAAGAAAACCTGGGGGCTAAAATAGAATTTGTAAGCTAACTACAAAAATAAGAGAAATAGGTATCTGAGAATCTGACGTACCATGGAGCACAGAAGCAAATGCAAAAATATAAAGTGGCTCCTAGGTTAATTAGGTGTGAGTATTTCTGATTGAAGATATTACTGTGGCTTTGAAAAAGATGTCTTTCAGCAAAGGGGTTAGTTAGTTAGTTAGCAATGGAAGCAGAGAAGTAACAAAGACAAACCTAAGACACGGGAATCTTCTCCAGAAAAATAGCTAGAGGACAGGCTGAAACAGCCCCAAAAAAGATCTTCTAGGGTTTAGGACAGCAGGTGAAGGCTGCACACCACCCAGAGGAGAGAGGGACAAAAGAGGGAAATCGTGACAACAGAACCGTGAGTTGGAACCAGCAGTGGCTGCTGCTGCCAACACCCTCCCCCACACTCTTTAGAATTCTCGGGCCTCTGGGCCTGCGACTACAGACAAAGGGGGCTCCAGAGATCCACCACCCCAGGAAAGGGGAGAGAGAGGGACACAGCCTAAGGCTGACTCAGGTTCTGACCTGCAAATTTGGGCTGTGGTGCCACACAGTGGTTTGCCCTGGAAAAATCCGACCCTCTCATCTAGCCTGGATTAATTGTTGAGGACTCCACAGGAGAGGGGAGAGAGAGCCTGGGGCTGAAGGGCTCTCTTTTGACTCCCAGGTTTGGTCTGCTCTGTCCCGAGAGCCCTTCCAGGCCAGGTGGGGCTTCGCCTTTGTTTGCCCTGGAGCCTACAAGGGGCTAAAGATATACAAACCTCCCAATCTCCTCCTCTACTAACAGGGACTGATTGTTGAGGACTCAGAGGGGAGTGGAAATATTTCCTAGCTGGGAAAAGGGAAGCTGCTGCCTGAGAAGACTGGAGAACTGTCTCAGAAAGCTTAAATTACAAGGCTCTTAGCCCCCAGACAGGAAGCTCTATCACATTGATCTGGTCTGTGTCACAACAAATACACTCCAACCAGGCATTGAATTGAGAGCTGCCAAAGAACGCCATCTCCTGGCAGACCAAGGAAGTGCACATAAGAAAATTAAGTAGGAGAGGCTTTTCCTGGCCTTTATAGCCTCCCTGCCAAAGGCCCTAGGAGGTGACTCTACAACCAATTACTGGGTCCAGTGCCCAGTTTTGAGCAACCAGCAGCACAATCCTAATAATCCAGGTCGAGCCAAAAATCAAAGAGCTGTGGTAACTCACAGCCTCCTGCCACTAAATCCCTATAAAAGAGAAAGAGATTGAGCATCTGAGTAAACTACATTCTGACCAGATGCCTAAACACCAGCAAAAAATTACAAGCCATACTAAGAAAATAGAAGACATGGCCCAAGAAAAGGAATACATCAAAGTCCCAGAAGAGATACAGAATTTAAGAGAACTAATCAGTGAGATGAGCACAAATTTCCAAAATCAAATTAATGAGATGAAAGACCATATAGTTAAAGAGATAAATGACATCAAGAAGACATTGAGTGAACGCAAAGAAGAATTTGAAATCCTGAACAGAAAAGTAACGGAGTTCATGGGAATGAAAGACACAATTGGTGAAATCAAAAACACATTTGAGGCATACAACAGCAGACTCGAAATGACAGAAGAAAGAATAAGTGATACTGAAGACAGAGCAGCTAAAATTGAAGAGAGAAAAGAACAGAGAGAGAAAAGAATGGAAAAAATTGAGCAGGGGCTCAGAGAGTTGAATGACAACACAAAACGCAACAACATACGTGTCATGGGAGTTCCAGAAGGGGAAGAGAAAGGAAAAGGGGCAGAAAGTATTTGAGGAAATAAT
>JAQZBX010092594.1:0-12266 GCA_029593785.1 Cabassous unicinctus
CAACAACAACAAAAAAAAAAACTCAGGGAAGCCAATGTGGCTCAGTGGTTGAGCCCCAGCTTCCCACATACAAGGTCAATCCCTCGGCTTGGTACCTCAAAAAAAAAAAGCTCAGAGACTATTGTTCAGGTGGGTGATAGAGGAGATGCTTGGGGTGTTTGATGAGGAAGAGGATGTGGTAGGGCAGGGTGTGAAGCAGATGCACCGACAAGGAAACCTTCAACCATGATACAGTGTGGTAAATTCTATGATGGGGAAGGCACAGTTGGTGGGCATTGTAAGTGAGCACACCCACCCTAGTCTTGGAGAGACTGAAAGCCTTCCCTGAGGCTGCGGAACTCAATCTGAGACCTGAAGGGTGAAAGGAATTTAACCACACAATGGAAGTGGTAGAGGCGGTGGAGGTGGTGAAATTGGTGGGTGGGGTGGTGCTAGGGGAGCAGGGCAGGAAGGACGGTGCTGGCAGGGAATGTTCAGAAGTCTACAGACTAAAGAAAACCTACTAGGATCAAAGATCCAAAAGCATTTTTGCATGGCTGGAGCCAATAAAGATAATCAATAAATATTGAATTACTTAATCAGCTAAATAGTTGGTTAACTCCTTAAGAGCAGGGGCTCTGGACTCAGACTCCCTAGGTTCATATTCCAGCTCTACTACTTACTAGGTGTGGGGCCTTGGTTACTTACTTCTAGTTTCCTCTCTTGTAAGCAGAGATTAAAAAATAGTCTCTTCCTTACATATGGCTACAGATTTAGCTGTTAGAATGGTAGCTGACACAGAGTGATCATCCAGTAAATGCTATTACCTTGATTCCTCCCTAAGATTTCCCTGTATGCACTTGTTATCCCAAGAGGGGATTGCTGGCTCCTTGGGGTCAAGGGTATTGTCTTCAAGTTTCTGTTCCCTTCATAAAACAGAGCAGCGCTGGTTTAAAGAAGATGCCCAATAAATATATGCTGACCGTTAGATTAGCTCAGGTAGTATAGCATAGTGTTTAAGATCATGAATTCATGAGTCAGATCTGTTTGGGCTCTATCATTAATGACTCTGTGAACTTGAGCAAGTTATTTAACCTCTTATTGCCTCAGTTTTCTCATCTGTAAAATGGGACTTTTATAGTTCTGACCTCACTGGTATCTTGTGATCATTCAATGGGTTAATTTATGTAAAGCCCTTAGACCAGGGCTGGCATTTAAGAGCTCATATGGATATTATTTTACTGTGTGTATTTGTAGAATTAGAAAGAGAAATTATGATTGTGGTGGAAATGGAAGATTGTCTAAAAATGCTGCAAACCTAACAAAGTGGCAATTAGAGATGGATGCTTTCTATATATTTGTGTAAAATCACCTGCACATATGCATAAATATATATTTACAAACTTGTTATAATAAAAGTAACGTGTCTAATGTAACAGGCCATGCCTCGCTTTCCCCCTGCTTCGTACCTGATTTCATTCTATTAATCTCAAGTCATATACAACCTGGCTTTAATAGAACCCAAGAGACTATAGTTTCTTCCCAGAAATAAGAAACCAAACAACAAAAGTCTGCATCATAATATCCTGATATGAGCAAACACCTAGAATTACAGTTTTAAAAAGCTAGATATTGATGATGGTTCCATTCCTAAGAGACTCAACACAATTTGAACCATCAAAGACAGTTCTAAAGCTGGATCAAATCCACTTACCCATCCCTGATTTAGAGCTTATGGATTTTATTCTTCTAAGAATCTGTAATACAAATATCTCATTTGGGGCTCAGAGGAGAGGATGCAATAAAGTGTACAGAATGCTAGGAATTCAAATGGGGAAATTTCTAATTTCTTAATTAAAGATGCAGGAATAATGCTTTCTGCATGAATCAAATTCATAAAAGTATAATAACAAGTGCAGATTTATAGCTGGACAACAGATATAAGTCATGCTCTGAGTTATGGCTGAGAATGGAGTTTGTTAAAACTAAATTATGGCAAATGCCTTCAACCGAAAACATGAATGCATAAAATATTAGCTACAATACACACTTAGAATACTTTGCAGTATAACAAAGTGTTTCTTTTAAAAGATTATAAATTAAGATTGTTTCCTTTCAAATGAATTACAATTATCACTTTCTTCTTAAAAGTCACTGAGCATTTTTCTTGTATCCACCACATATATAAAGAATATGTCCTTAAACTTAATGTTTTTCTACATAACTTTCTCTAGGGGCCTTGGACTATAAAATTAAGAAAGAAATATACCTCAGCCATTACAATTGGTAATTATTATGTTCACTGCCAAGCTGCTTCTTCATATTCTTTGATTCAGGAGGCAGGTTTGCAAGTGTTCAGAGCACCTTTTCTCCTTTCATATTACATTAAGAAAACCCAGGTAGGAATTGCCCAGGCAGTAAATCTTCTTTGGACACCCACCGTGGCCTATTCTGGCCTTCAGGCCAGAAAATGAGAGCAGAAACATTTTCAAAGCATTTGAAGGTACATTTTCATTAAGAAACTTTGGGGTTTGAGCTCATGACTCCCGCCTTCTGCAAAGGGAGTTTGTTGGGTCGAATAAGTGACTCCCCGGGCCTGCAAGAGAACTGTCACTTAACTGGCAGATGATTAAGTGAGTTTCAGTAACTCCAGTTGCCAGATTTGCAATAATATTTAGCCTTTGCAAATTACTTTACCAACTCCCAAGATCATCAGTCTGTAGGGTTTTTATGTTTTTTCCCTGAAACTTCGTTTTGGCTCATATTGATCTACTGACTTATTACAGAGTTTATCCAAAACTCATTAGCTTTCACTTCATCACCTCCGAGCCAGGGCATGTTTCATTTAAATTGTTTCTTTTAAAGAAATAAAAAGATATGCATTGAATGTTGTCAATTACAAGGATATGCTCTAGTTAATTAGAAATTAGAACACTTTCCTGTTTTAAAAGTTGCTACTGTTTGAAGGTATTTGAGATTCCCATTCTGTATGTTTATCCAGCAGTTCAAGAGGGAAATTGAGGAAACATTATTCCTTGATTATCACTTTTCCTTTTCTGTTTTATTTTTTAATATGTAATTTTTCTTGCTTTTTTCTGAACATCAGGGTTAAAGGACATGTTTGGGCAAGTTTTGAACTGCAGAAAATATAGAGAAGAATATAAAAAAAATAATTCCTAATTTTGGTACCCTGAGAAACTCACTATGAATGTTTGATATTTCTTTCTAATAGTTTTATATATGCCTTTTAGCAGCATTAGTATATAATGTATCTAGGTAGCTTTACATACTGCTTTTTAAACTTAATGATATACCTGAGAATTTCTCCATTCCCATATTCTTTGAAAATCCAATTTTTAATAGTTGTATAATACTCTCTAATATGGATATACCTTCATGAATTTAAACATTTCTGTCTTATTTTACAATTCAGATGTTTTTAATCTTGCATACTTATACCCAAACCCTTGCTCTCATTTCTGGTTATTTCCTTGGAATTTCTACAAGCCCAAATATATCAAAAGGCAAGTTAATTTTGTTTATTATTATTATTATTAATATTGGAATAATGAAAATGCTCAAAATGATTCAAGTGATAAATGCAAAACTATGTGATTATACCAAATACCATTGATTGTACACTCTGGATGAATTTATGCTTTAATAACATGTATCAATAAAATTGATTTGTTAAAGGCAATTTAAAAGAAAGAAAGTTATATACCATACTATGTGCCAGATACTATTCTAAATCTGGTAAATATTGGTTTATTTTACCCTTATAATGGGTAGTAACTATTGTTATCATTATTTTACAAGTGAGGAAACTGAGGCAGCAAGATTAAGTACCTTTCTGAATTTCCCTCTTGGGAAATGTTGTAAGCCTTATGCCAAATATTGTCAAATTTTAAAAAGATCATACAAATGCACCCTCTAAACCACTATGTGTGAGCCTAGATACTTCACATCATATTCACCAACACCAAATATTATTGTTTAAATGCTTGCCACCAAATGGTAGATTTTAAATTTGCGTTGATTTGATTCAGCCTCTTTATTCTGAATTACTTAGATGTTTCTCTCTTTTAGAACACAGATCATGGTTGGATCAACCAATATTTGTTAGTTGATTGGTTATTTGGTAGAGAAAAAGAGAATTAATTGAAGTCAGATCAATAACTATTGATTCAGCCTACTTGAATGTAGACTAACAGGCTGAAAGAGCAGCATGGCCACCTCAGCTACTAAAGACAAGGGGTATATCTGATAGGGTAGACAGGAAATATCATGGCAGCCAGGCTTCTGCGTGATGGGCTCCTTTTCTAAACAGAAGCTGATGGATGCTCTCTCCAGATGCCTTTTATTTCTGAGGGGTCAGACAGAAAGCAGTTGGAGAAAAATACAAGGTGGTATCCAGACATGAGCTAAATGATACACAAATACTATAGTCCGAAAGAGAGAGGGGAGAAAGCTCATAAAATCTAGACACTGGGCTCAACGCCCCCAAACTCCTGTGATATTTCTCCTATGTTATTGTGTTGAATCAGTTGAGCATGTCCTTCTGAGCAATGGTGAGCCAACTCTTTCAGATGAAGGCTAATTCAGGAAAAGTAGAAGTGTTTGCAAATGGTAATATTTGCTATTGTTTATTACTTTTAACCAGGAAATGCAAAATTTGCAACTGTTTCTAGTCATTTTCTTCTTACTTCACTAACATTTGAAGTTACATAAGTAGCCTGTCCTATAGCATCTGATCATATGTTGTGCTTCTGAACATATTTTGAGTTTGAACAAAACACATTGATGCTCATTTATTTTGTCTTTCTGTGACTCCTCTTATAAATCAGTTAATTATGAAATGTGGTTTGTCTAGTTCTTTTTTGTAAAATGTTCTTTAAAATGAGGGATTATTTTTCATTGTAAAGGCTGTTATCAGATTTTTAAATACAGTAGTATTTCTCATGCAATGTTCATGGAAATATAAGATCTTTCTTCGACACTTTCTCTTCCTTAAAGCAAACATTGTAGGAGTATAAATACTATATTACTCCTTAATTAATTATGTTTTGCAGTTGCAGAGAAAAATGTATTTACAGAATGGTTCATTTTTTTAAGGATTAAATTAAAAGCATATCCATTTCCTCCATTATGCACCAAAAGCACAATGCCTAGGGCCTACACATTTTTCAAAAGCCCACAAAAGTGAATGATAAAATAAACATATTGGTTCCAAAATACGAAAAGAAAATTGAAAAATAGGAAGTCATGGATACAATTATTATATCTACAGAATGCCGCCTTTTGATAACTATTCAACCACAATTAAATCTTAGACAGTTATATATAAATTAAAATGTACAAGTTCCCTTATGAATAAATGTTGATAAGACATTGGGGAAAAAAAAGATGTTGTCCTCCAAAAGGAAGAGAGCTCAAGCCCTGAAAATATTTTAAATTGGCCCTAAGTATAAGGATATACTTCCATGTGATCAGCTGTTTTCAAAAACTGCTTTTTTTGTTTGTTTGTTTGTTTGTTTTTTAATTTATTTATTGTGGGTAAAAATCAAATTTTTCACAATACAAACCAATATTTGTAAAATGATATATAAATATATATGCATATATGTGCATTTGCTTACATAAATGCTATTTTTTATATATATTTTAAAAGATGCTTAGATTACATAAATGTTGTATAAATGTTTACACAAAAATTACAGGGATTCCCATGTTCCCCATCTCCCACACCCCACATAACATCCCACATAAACATCTTTCATTAGTATGGCACATCACCTGCAATGGATATACACATCCTGGGGCTTTGCCACTAAGCCTGGACCATAGTTCCCATTGTAGACCACACTCTCTCTCACACAGTTCTGCATGGTATATGCTGATGTAAAATGTCCTATATCTGTCGTTGTAATGTCACTCAGGATAATTCGCAAGTCCTGAAAATGCCCCTGCATTACAACTGCTTTTCCCTACCCTGCCCTGAAAGCATCTAGTGGCCACTGGCTCCACCTCACTGTTGTAATTTCTTCCATTGCTTGGATCACAATATGTCTACAACAGAATACCATTAAGTCCACTCTAGTCCATAGCTCTTCCCCCAATCCTGAGGAGTCTGGGATGGTGATGTCCACTCCACCTCCAAGTGAGAGTGGGCTTATATCCCATGGATACGGTGGATGGGATTATTCTGCCTGCAGCTGCAGGCTCTCTCCATTCCCTGGGATGGCCGGTGTCCATCATCGTCTCCTTACCAGGTGACTTGGGTGAGTCCATTGAGCTGTAGAGTAGGAGTTGCTGCTCCACCGAGATTCCAGGCACAGCTGGCACATGGGCAGGGCAGAGGCTCCAAAAACTGCTTTGTTAAACATGGCTTTCATTGTACCATTAAGTAACATTCATTATGTAATGTACCTAAAGTACACCGTAAGATATCAACAGATATTCTAAAATTTCTCCATCTGTTGACAGCCTTGATTAATAAAGTTTTGGTTGTTGGGGCATTTGTTTCTGCTAACTATATTATTTGAGATAATACTTCTGGCCCTATTGACACAAGGCTAAGGACAGATGGCTTGCACTGACCAATGCAAGCATGTAGAAGTGAGTTCACCTACCTCTGACCAGTAGTGTCCAGAGCCAATGCCAGGTCTGTTTTCCTTCTGCCGTGACACCAGCAATATACCAGATAGAGACTTGTCCGTCAGCCTTGGTTTCAGATTCAGAATCCATGGAGCAGAGCTGCAGCTGACCCGTATATGGATATGAATAGAAGCAAGAAATAATCCCTTTCTCGACACCATTGAGATTTGGGGTTGCTGCAGCAAAATCGAGCAAACCAATTGCCATAGATCACATTCATTGATTTCTTTTTCTTCGAAGTTAGAAACAAAGAAGATTAAAATGTTCTTTTTTCCTCCCTTGTTTTAAGACCTCACCAACCTTGCTTTTCATTTATTTATTCAACAACTATGTATTGAGTGCTTACGAAAAATCCAATCAAAATTAGGTAGTTAGGTGATTACGTTACTAATTTACCAAAGCCTTGACTTATTCCTTCATGCTATTCTGATTACTCTTCTTTTCTAATCAATGGGCCATTTACATGGAAAGCAGTTTCTTTAACTCAACACTTGCATTTTGTAATCTTTCTGCCAAAAGCAAACTGCAACCTCTTAGAAGTGTATCTCCAGCCCTTTTTTCTTTGAATACCTTAAACAAACTTGACAAATGAAAGAGACTAATTTTAAATCACCCTTGTACAGAATTGTTAGCTCATTTGATTATGATTTGAAAAGTAGAAATGGAAGGGCAGGGCTTGGAGACCAGCAGAACAACAAAGAATAGTTCACAAAAGTGCACTCAAGGCAGAGTGAGAAGACCAGGCTAGACTGAACACTGAGGGTTTATGTTGGGCATTAGTAGACTCTTGAGTTGGATTGAGGAGGTGGGGCTTTGAATGCTATGTAAATTAAGACTCTTTTGGTTTCAAGTAATGAAAGACAACTTGAGGTAAAGGGAAATTTATTGAAGTATTCTGGGATCTATCATGGAATCTGTGGCAGTTGTGAGCTGCAACTCCCAGATCTCTGACTGCGGGGAGCATAATTTACCAGTGACCCCAGGTGCTTCACTCAGAAATCCATAGCTGTGTTCACGTGGGGTCAGCAGGCATCCCTGTTCCTGGGAGACCAGGGCTTAGGGATACCCAGCAGCTTTGCTGTACACTCTGGGAACTGCAGTACAGTCTAAGATGTTTCTTCCTTCTCTCTCTCCTTCACCCCAAGTCAAACCGGCATCACCTTCTCTTATCTCTCCCAGGCTCTCCCTGGCACACTCCCTAATCTCCCTCACAGGTATTGCCTCTAATAAATCCCATTTTGGTGTCTGCTTCTTGGAGGACCTAGATTAACACAGAATCCAAGGAAGAATTAAACAATCATGGCAGAGGAGAAACCAGAACACCAATAGAAACTTTTTCAGTTGGGCTTCATGGATCTTTCTTCTAGAGGGCCACCATTTAGATCAACTCGATTTTCAACTTCTAGTCTCATTGTCTCAAGTTCAAAATCCCCAAATTCCATCAAAAAGAGAACTGATCCATCTTGGATCAGGTATTCATCTTTCCTCTTACATACAAGAGAAAGGCATCTCATCCTGAGCCCCTAGAAAATAGAGCAGGAGGCAAATTTAAGTGCTCGTGCTTTATTTGTAAGGTGCCAAACCAGTGCAGTGAGAGTGAAGAAAACGTAGGGTTTTAGTCCTGCTTTGTACCTTTGTCCTGGTAGGTTGTGAGGATATGATAGGCAAAGGCATGAGGAGATCAGGAGGGCCTTATGGTCTCCCTTAAGGAGAGGAAGGGTGACACCTAACTCCACAAATGGAGCACCATCTTCCTCTTTAAGAAAGACTGCATGAGGCCAAGTGGCCCAGGATTCGTAGGTTGAGGAATCAGAGCCCCAGGGCTGTTGTTTTGTTTTTGTTCTTGTCTTTCATTTGGCTTAAGAATTTTCATGGAATCTTAGGTTTGGAAGTCATTGAATTTTTTATTTTTTGGCCAATGGATGTTTTTTATAAGTTATCTTTTCATTTTAGTGTATATTACAAAAATAACCAAAACATCCATTCACAAAATACAGTTTTAAAATAATTTTACATAATTAAAAAGTGCAAATCAATTAAATAAAAAGTTTAAGCAAATAGTAGTACTATAGCAAAAATTGAGAGGGCTGTTTACAAAAGAAATCCATGCATAAATCCAAGTTTAAGTCCCCTGTACAACATGCTAGGCTGGCGGTGGTTCAGCCTCATCTCAAATAGCTCCAATGACCCAGTTCTCATGCTCCCCTCTCCCCATGCCCAGCCAGATCTTTCCTATTCTTCCCTCTTCTTCCCCCCGTTGTCCTAATGCTATCCTGTGAAGTCATTCTTCCATTGCTTCTTCCCCATGTTACTCCTTCAAATATTTGAAGACAATAATCACAACCTCTCCAGAATCTTCTTTTTCTCAGGACTCAATATTCCTATATCCCTTCCTCATTGAGTATCTTCATATTCTCTTGTCTGTCATTTGCTGAATAAAGAGAGAGAAAGAGAGAGGACCCACATCTCAAGAGCATATGTTCTCATATAACATACTTGTGCAGAGCACCAGGAGAATGGTAAGTCTCAACATTTCTAAGTGGCTCAATTTTTTAAAAAAATTCCTGCATAAAAATTATCATATTTATTCGCCTCTGTAAATCTGCAAAATGGGCAGGTAACATCGGCCCTATTTATTAGATTGAAAACTGAGAGGAAAAAAACATTAAGTGATTTTTCCTTTGATTACAGAACAAAACATAAAATTTCAGAGCATTGAAATGGCACCTTGAAATAATAAAATTTCTGAGCATGGAGTCGCCATATTTTAATTGTTTGGTTTTTTTTTGGCTAAACCTGCTATTTATATAGTCTTTGCTTTCATAAAGTTCACAGTCCAAGATATAAGACAGGACAGAGCCACAGAAAATGGAGAACAGGAAGGAAAAAATAAAGTAGAAAATCAAAAATATGTGATCTGGAGAGGGGTATATGGGCAAAATTTTCTCAGAAGGAAAGCAGGCATTCTGCATAAACCACATTGTACAAACAACTTAGGCATAGTGAGCCACGCTTATCAGTTAGGGATTATTTTATATCAGCGTAGGCAATTATTTACCATTCAAGTTCCCAGATGCCAGCCAAGGCAGTCCAACCTTGCAATGAGGGGTTTCTAGGGATAGCAGCCTCAGACCTGTTAACTCTTTCCTGCATGGACAATAAATTCTGTCAACCTAAAAGCTTTCACTACCATCAGTTCAGTTGATTAGACTCTGAAACAGAATTTCTTTTTTTCTTTTGGAAGACGCCTACTCAGAGTGTTCCAAATTATAAATCTCAGTCATCAGAAATATGTTGTGACAGTAGATAGAGGAAAAAGAGTAAGACCAAGTAGCTGATGCGTAAATCCACCTGATGGATGTATAAATCTATAGTTTTCTCAATGAGCCCTACAGAAAGTTATTTCCCAATCTCACTTGAGAGTTAGTGTTTGCAACTGATATATTTCTTCCCTTTAAATCTAACCTAAATCTTTCTCTCTGATTGAACTGGGCTTTTCCATCTGGATTAAGAAAGCCTTCTATTCCCTGTGGAAACTCAGTTGGTAGAAGTATTTCAAGATTAACAGGGCCCATGTTTATGTCACACTGTGGCAATATCAGTGAGAAGAGAGCATTTGAGCCTTACATCTCAGGAATGGCTTGAAACTCCTACACAGATAAAATTAAAGTGATAGATTCAGATTGCTTGAGAAAAGTGGGTCAGGGGATCTGGTTTCTTATAGAAAAGAATTTAGTCAATAATTTTCTGTGTCTCTTTGGACAGTTAAACTTTCCAAATTTCAGTTTTCTCATCTGTAGAATGAGGGAGTCAAGTTAGATGCCCTTTGAAGTTCCCACTGTCTCTAAAACTCTTCAGTTCAATGGGTTTCCACAGTACTCTTTCATACAATGCCATTGCATTGTTAAAAAGCCACAATGCTCTTGACTCAACATCTTTTATCGCATTCAAATTTAGCCTGGGTAGTTGATGGGCAGAGGACAGGGAGCTGGGAGTTGGGGGGTGGCACCAAAAGAAAAGGTTACAGATTGAAACCGCATCTGAATGAAAAGGGTGGGGGGTGTCCTTCAAAAACTCCCCTGTTCAGAAACTTATTTGGCTCATATAGAACTATTTCCTTGTGCTACAGCTGAACTTCCCATTCTTGGTTTTTAATAATAAAGAAACCAGCACATTAATTTTTAAAAACAGGAAATGATAGGGCAAAGATTCCATAAACAGCTGAAATGTTAATCACACAAAGGCTCGCAAAGCAATTTCATTCTGGACTCCTCGTGGTTATGCATTACAATAGGAATTTTCATCAGTACCCTAGCCCTAGGCCAGGTTGCTGGGCAAAGGATGCCTAAGACAGCCTGAGTTACTGTGCTGACTCAGAGAAGGGGCTCCCGGGACAGAGTGTCCCAAAAAAGCCATTGGCCTAGAAGATGGTGGACGGGTCGGGGTAAGGCAGGGGGTAATTAATCCATGCTGAGGAACTACTAGGTCCTCTACATATAATATAATATTTCAGTTGATGTAAACAGTAGCCCATGAGGGGATATGATTGTCATGCTCATTTCACAGATGAAGAAAATGAGGCGCAGAGAAGGTAGGTAACTTCCCTGAAGTCACACAATCGCACAGTGTTTTAGGTTTCTATTGCTGCTTTTTTGCTGTGTAACAAATTACCACAAATTTCGCAGCTTAAAACAACACAAATTTATTATCTCACAGTTTCTGTGGGTCTGCTCAGGGGACAGTTTAGCTGGATCCTTGTTCAGGATCTCACCAGGCTGAAATCAAGGTGTCGGCTGGGGCTGGGATCCTTATCCAAGACTTGTGGTTCCCTCCCAAGCTCACTGGTTGTTGGCGGAATTCATTTTCTTGCTGCTATATGACAGAAGTCCCATTTTCTTGCTAGCTGTCACCCAGGGCCCAGTCCCAGCTCAAAGAGGTCCCCTGTGGTCTATTTTCACGTGGCTCCAGAAAGCAATTAACTAGAGAGCTGTTGGCTTTCTTCCAGGCCAGCAGGATCATGTCTCTCTGACCCCTCAACTTCTTTAAAGTCTCCTCTGCTTAGGTCAGGCCCACCCAGGGTAATCTCCCCTCTGGCTAACTCAAAGCCAACTGCTTAGTAACCTAATCATAAGAGTGATACCAATCATATTCACAGGTTCCACCGACACTCAAGGAGAGGAGATTGTACAGTGTGTGAATTACTGAGGTTCATCTTAGAATTCTGCCTACCGAGTATAGCCATTAAACGGCTGAACTATGGGAAGCGGGTGTGGCGCAATGGATAGAGCACCCGTTTACCATATGAGAGGCCCTGGGTTCGCTTCCCGGCGCCTCCTTGTGAGGGCAGGCCAGCTCGCGCGGCGCCGTGGGCTGATGTGGCAAGACCTCACAGCAAGGGGGAGATAAGCAGACACAGAGAAGACACGCAGCAAATGGACACAGCAGCACAAGCAGCAAGGGGGGGATAAATAAAATAAAAATAAATAAATCTTTAAAACGGCTGAACTAAGGATGAATTCAGGTCTGATTGCTTCCAAAGCTCTTGCTATTTCAGCTAACTCTTGCTTCCTATACACCTCAGCGTCCTGGTCGAAGCAGGAACCTAGACAGATATTCCCGACCATGGCAAC
>JAQZBX010092595.1:0-12256 GCA_029593785.1 Cabassous unicinctus
ACTAACATTTGTGTGCCATAACCTAAATTATGAGTTTAATCTTCACTCTGCTGCTATGAGTTTGATGTATTATTTCTATTTTACAAGAAACTTAGCTTTGGAGAAGTTACAGAATGGCATTATTAGTTATTAATGGTCTGTTTCCCTCGAGGAGAAAACGTGTGCAGTATCAGTTTAAGTCATTGGGCAAATCCCACCTTAAACACAGTTGCCATTTTGATCAACCAACAGAGACCAAGCCGAGAATGGATGCTGTTGATTGCCTGGGTGCTCGTAACATCCCTGATGGAATGGAAGCCATTTTCATCACAGCCTCTCTGATATCTAGGCAGGCAGAGCCCAAGATGTGTGAAAAACCCCAACTGAGGTCAGCCAGGCAATCTGTGATAGTTCAGGTCAGATGCTGTCTATAAAAAGGAAGCCAACTCTTAAAAATTTCTCTCACCAACATAGGAAGTTCGCTGTGGGGACATGACAGTGGTCAGTTTGCTGCATCAGGCTGAAAGTAAAACGAACTAGTCTCATGTTGAAAATGAAACCAAACTGCTGAGGTCAGGCCTTTAACTTTGGCTGATTCAAGGTATAGAGCTGTCACTTACTTTGGTCTGGATTTGTGGACCTGAGCTAAAGGAATGTAGTGTGTTCCTCTGGCCAGGCACACACATTTATTCTGTCCTTTCCAACCCCGTCACTTTGATCCTCTTTCCATGTTTTCCCAGCAATGCCTTCAGCAATGGAAAAAGAAATTAGCTCAAGTTGATTGGTTTTTTCTTTCAATGAGAGAGCTTTTTCTCTCAGGCTCTTCACTGTGAACCAGACTCAAAGTCTAAACAGCAGCTAGACCCTGGTCTGAGGGATAGTGGTTGGTCTTTGGGGGGCAGGGAGGGAAAGGAGGCTTTTGTTTTCTTCCTTCAGTACTGGAACATTTATTGACTGGGTGGAGATTGTGTCACTGACTTATCCAGAGGACCATTGTTTGGACAGTACAGAGCAGAGCTGGAATGACAGAGAGTAATTTCCTTTCACAGCTTTTCAAACTTGGTATGTGTCTAAATAGATGCTTGAAAGGTGGCATCTGGGTTGCAGATAACATATTTGCAGTCTTCCCAAGGGCATGAAAGAAGCCTGATTGTAGAGCAGCTGTGTGACTTGGAGAGAATCTTAAACCCACATGAAACTTTGTCTACCGGAAGCATAGAGTAGGGACCAATGAGATCTGCATCCTAGGTTGTTGGGTTAATGTATGTAGAAGTGCCCAGAGCTTAGTAGGCACATCATGAATTCTCAATTCCACCCTTATTCCTTCAACATTAATTTCTCTTTCCAATGCCTTGCAGCCTAACATGGATTCCTGTTAGGTAGCTGATCATAAGGACAGTCATTGCAATTGGTGCTGGTTGGGACTGCTGCCTTTTCTAAGGCATCCAAGGTACTTTTCTTAGTAAGTGAGAGGCAAATCTCAGACTATATTCATTCTTTTCCAGATGGAAAATGAAAAAATGTGGCTAAGCATCCACATGTTTGGTCTATAAAACACCCAAGACATCCAGATGTTTGGTGTTGAGAGGGCAAAGTGCCATCATAGCATGTGGGTGTCATAAAGTCACAAATGGCCCTACCATTGGGATGTTGGATTTTAACCAGGTGACCCAGGAGAAATAGCCCAGACTTTTTTCTTTAACTACTTTCTTCTCTTCCTTAGAAAAATTTGAATTTTATCCTAACTCGAGAAGGTTAAAAGGAAGATAGCTTTGAAATTAGTTGATTTGCAGTAACTGGATGGGAATCTTAGAATCTTATAAATATATGACTTTTTAAATGATGTAAATTTGGATCCTGGCTCTTTATTTAGAGGATACTTAGTCCAAAGGAAATTCTGGAATTACCTTAAATATGAAAGAAAATAAATTATTTGCTTTCAAGATTACAAAAAAATTTTAAAGTTGGATCTAATTGAGCCTTTTCATCTACATACTCACCAAAATAATTTTATTTTTCATCTTCCTTGGAATATAGGCTTATTTCAATTCTATTCATAAATGGAATTCATGATGCTAAGTATTTCTCTAAAAAGGAACCAAAACATAATAAAAGTCTTACCATCAATGGTGCCTTCATCTAGGGAGGTAGATAGGGGGCTGAGAATGTGAGAGCCACCTGTGGTGGGATTGCTGGCATCGATGGCTTAAATTCATCACTCCCCCTCTTGTGGGCAGGCCCCTCTGCTCCACTCTTTGACACTTGTCTCAGCTTGTGCCTTGCTTTGGCCAATGGGATGTTAGCACTTGCTATGCATGATATAAGCAGAGGCTTGAAAACTGCTTATGTATTGGAGCTGCTCTCTTAATGCTCTTGCAAAAACCATGAGACCATGCCTGAAGTAGCTTTCTAGAATATGAGACACATGGGATAAACCCATGTCTTCCCTTATCCAAGCTGAGGCCATGGAAGACCAGCTGGCAGCCAATCCCAGATATGAAAGCTCAGCTAAGACTAGCCAGCAAACTCACAGCTGGCCAGATGCATATACAGGTCCAACCAAGATTAGTTGAAAGGCCCAGGTGACCCATAGATTCAGGAGCAATGATAAATAGTTGTTATTTTAGGTGACTGGATTTCAGAGTGCTTTGTTAGACAGCATTATTGAGGCAATTGATAACTGATACTTTGTCTACACACCACCCTGAGATCAAATAGACTGGCTTCATACTAGCCACAAGTAACAAGAAGCATGCTACTTAATCTCTTTGAGCATCATGTTCCTTACCTGAAATATGGTAAAATAATTCCTATCTGGCAGGACAGTTGATATGGATTGTCACTGGATAATTAATAAATAGTCCCCTTAATAAATGGGGGTTATTATTGCCCTACCTTCATCTTTATCAAAGGCAAATTAAGAGAGTCAGGCAGCTGATATCTGCTTGGGCCAGTGTTTTTATGGAGATATCTTGTATTTCAAGTCCTTGGATCTCAGAGACAAAATCATGAACTCATCCAGATAGAAAGTCTTGGGATGTCCTGCTTGGAAAACAGAAGGAATTTTACCACCAGGAAATAACTTTTGAATCTGGAGCATCATTTTGGCTTCAGTTTTCATTTTTTGATCTTTAAGAGAGGTAAGGGGATCAAAGAAACCCAGAGAAATGTCTACACTGTGGTAGTCCCTCTAATCTTGAACTTTTGGATAACCATGCAGGCTCAGCTGGTTGTCTCTTAAGCAAGGACTTTTGCATTGACAAGGAAATTTGTGTAGTTTAGGAAGATAAATTCCATAGCCTCAGTGGGTCTGTTGAAGTGGATATGTGGAATTGAAGATTTGAGGCCCAATGTTTATTCATGGAGCTTTGGACTGTCCTTTGGGATCAGGTCTGTTTTAGCATTTTGGCTAATAGATCAGAGGGATAACTACTGAGAAATAAGGCCATGTTTCCACACTACAATGAGACCTCTTTATTCCCAACATATTGCTGGACAGAAGTCTCAACATCACAACTTTCTGCAAAATTCACTCGGTGTTAGAGCCTGGCTCAAAGTAGATACTTCATAGATGACTGCAGTATGCATAAATGAATGGATAAATGAGTGAATTCACCCTTGCTACTATCTAAACTGATGAGACCATTAATTAAGCATGGTCAGACTTTCAGAACAGAAAGAGGCTTTAGAAGCCACTTTGCTCCTTTTGCTCATTGATGAGGAAATAGCGTTGGTGAGAGGAAAGGTCACCTAGGCAGTTCCATGCAGACCTTGGGGCGTGCGCAGGGCAAGGACCCAGCTCTCCCATCTGCCATGCCGGCATTCTTTCCATTCTGGCCTGCTGGTCCCTCATCCCAAATTCCCTTCTTATAGGCCAAGCTCTAATGTGTAGCCCAGGTGGTGTGCTGGGCTGGGCTCAGACTCCTAGAGTTGTAACTTCAACATGCATAGTTTCCTTTGGAAAGTTCCTTAAATTATCAGAGTTTCCCTCAAGTCCTGGAGTTCACGATTTTATATATATTACATACATATGCTTCTCTGCAGCCATCAATTAAGCTACAGCCATCCCAGTAGGGCCTCATTGTTTCCATGGTAACTAATGCACTGCAAAGTGGGGAGTTTAGAGGAACTTGATAGAGGATTTAGAAGCTGCACCATATATGAGCGTAAACAAAAAGTGCCATTTGGTTGGGGGGTGCGGAACATAAGGTTTCTAATTGATGCCTTCTTAGGAAAATCTCCATATCCAACTCACAGCTTTGCTATTCATAGCAATCGAAACCCTATAGCATCTCCAGGCACCATATCCTTTCTACGGATGGTGCCGAAGTGCCTAGAAGCTATTTGCTACCTGTTACTGACAGAGGAGTTGAATTGAAATGTTTGGGTTTCCAATTTTCCATTTGCCTGGAGACTTCAAAGACCACAAGGAGTTTCCAGCTTTCCACCACCGGCACTTGCCTTGTAAACCAGCCATGCAAACTAGTGTCTGCCCACATGCCTGAGGCTTGTTAGCGAGCAGGCTAGCTAGCAGAGAAATGAGCCAGTGAACCCCTAAGGACTTTAATGAGCTTGGCTCCCGGCCCAACCAGAACTTCTTTCTTCCTTTTTTTATTGTCCTCTTTTGATTTTTTTTCTCTCCTCTATCTCTCTTTTTCTTTTTTGCTCCTTCCTTTCTTTGGTTCTTCCTTTCTGCAGATGCTTCCAGCATCATCTTCCTTGACTCCTCGCTTGTGTCTGGATTGCCCACAGAGCTGTTCTCCCTGGTGATTTGTTGCTCCGGCCACTTGCTTTATCCTCCTGCCACACCACAAACTGCCAGGAACGCTGTCTTCTCGCGGCTTCAAGCACAGCGAGCAGTATTTGTGGAATTAATTAGTCTGAGTCAGTGGTCCTAAAATTTTAGTGTGCTTCAGAATCACCCGGAGGGTCTTCTAGAACACAAGTTGCTGAGCTCCACCCCAGAGCTTCTGATTCCATGCATCTAGGGTGGGATGGGCACTGAGAATTTGCATTTCTCATAAATTCCCAGGTGACCATATTTTGAGAACCAGTGACCTAAGTCAAGCACGGACCCTTGATTGAATGGTCATCTTTTCCTAGTGTTCCTCTCTCCCTCCCTCCTTCTGCCCTCCCCCTTGTCTCTCCTTCCCTCCCTCCTTATTCCTCTCTCCCTCCCTCCCTCCGTCCATCCCCCCTTTCTTTCCCTCTCTTCCTCCTCCCTCTCTTGGTCCCGCTCCACCATGCTGCACACACCACTTGGCATTCTCTGGTTTCACCAGCCACTGCCCTGTGGGGTTCTCAAGCCCAGGTAGAGACCAGCACTGAAAAGGTAAACCTCACTCAAGTGCAGAGTTCATGGGAAAAAGGTTTTACCTTCTCTGAACAAAGTGGAAGAATTTATGGGAAGTGAGAGTTCAGGCTGGAAAAGCCTGGCTTGCCCAAGCCTGGCTATGCCACATGAGCTCTGAGGTCTTCAGGGCAAGGTGGGGCCCAGTCTCTGTCGCTGGGCTGCGCTCAAGCTAGACGCTGCAGCGAGGACGGCCATGGCCTCAGCTTCACCCTGCAGGCACCTCACCAAGTAAGAGCTCTCTACAGTTAGGTGCATGGGCAGGGTCAGCCTGTACTGTCCTGTCCCTCTCCTTGGAGCCTGGAGGAAAAGGAGGAGGGGAGGGGAGTGGTCAGTGTTGAAGTGCAAGTTGGGAGCATGGAGAGCTTGGTGTGACGATGGGGACCGCCTCCTTGGATTACAAAAGTGTATCCACAGGGAATATATTTCTGCATGAAGCTAGTGCTGAAAAGTCTCACCTCCATTGTCCATGTGGTTTTTGATAAAGTGTATGGCAGCCTTGAAAGAGAGCCCTGCAGAATCCCCAGCAACCCTGATGGGTCCAGAGAAGCTCATGTCTGATCTCGCTGCAGCTGTGGAGCTTCATGGTGTAAGTGCAGCCCAGATGTGTGTGTGTGGGGGGGGGCAGGGAGGACTGCCCCTGGGGCAGCTCTCACCCAATGGCGTCCGGAGCTAGAGGATAACTGCCCAGGTGCCCTTCTTTAGGGCACACCATTTCTGGGAGGCTCTGTGTGTGGTTCCCAGGGGGGTGAACTTCCCACTGCTCACGGCTGTGACCTCTCACCTTTCCATAGCCCTTTCCCCCCCACCCAACCTCATTTCACTCACCCTACTGCCTCACTTTCTCAAGATCACTCTCCTAGCCTCAAAAGTCCTTGCTTTGGGGGGAACCCACACTAAGAGAGGCAGTATGGTGTGTGCGGTCTCTTCTGGGTGGCCAGAAGGTGGTGATGGTCGTGTCCCTCCATCCTGCTGTGCTATCATCAGAGCTACAGACCCACCCCTGAACCTCAACAGCCTTTGAGCCAGATACAGCAATCGCTGGCTTAGGGAAAAGGACACCTAAGTGAGACAATAGTTTCAAACTGGGATCCTTGGAGGCCTAGAGGTACTCGCCAGACTCAGAGCTGCTGTGTGTGTTGGGGGTGGGGGTAGAGGGGCAGAACAAAGAGACCTCGGTGTCAACCACAGCACCAAGGTATGGGATTACCTGTTTGAGGTATGGGATCCCCAAGTGAAAAGTTAAATATATAATTCTACTAAAAATTCCAAAACAACTGGGTTGGGCCCCAAAACCTGCCTTAAGGAGGGTGAAAGCTTTCCTCCAAAGCGGGTATTAAAGGAACCCCTATGAGCCACGCTTCTCCTGCTCCATGTACCTGCTCTGTGTTTGTGCCACTATTGGCCAGAGGAAGGGGCTGCACTGCCCTTGGGGTCCAGATGGGAAGCTGAGGTGCTTAGCTTTGGGGTGCTCTCCCTTCCTGTCTGGTGGAGGGGGAGAGAAGGCTTGGGTCTCCAGATGGTCATCTGCCAAGCCAGTCATCCCTTCAAGTCCAAGGCTAAGAGAAAGTTGCATGATGCTCTCTCCACAGCATTCCTGTTCATCTAAGACCAGGTTGGGGCAAATGTCAGGCACAACAAGGAAGGGGGATAGAATTCTAGAAGTCACCAAATGTACCTTGCTGCCCAAAATGAGGTGAGGGAGAACTCTGGGTTCATAGGTAGGGAGGGGTTGGGACTTGGCCATGGTGGGTGTTTTTTGCTTACTTAAAAATGCACATAGTCTAAAAACATATACCTTGACTGTCAGGTAGGTGACGTGAATGCAGTTGAAAAACAATGGCCAGAGGCATCTCTGTGTGTTGGGTTTAAACTCCTGCCTTTTCTAGGTGCAAACTTCCTTTAGGATGGTGGTTCTCAAAGATTAGCCACATGGCAGTAGGCTGGCCGCCTGGACCCCCTCCCTGGAGAGTCTAAATCGGAAGGTCTGGGATGGGTCCTGGCATCCAAATTTTTTACTGTCTCCTTCGATTATTTTGGTGGGCAAACAGGCTTGGGAATCATTGCTGCACTGGGGCGTGTTTGCCTTGTTATTAGGTCATTCAGTGGCAGGAACCACCATGGCCAGTTCGGGGAGCTGGAGGGCTGTGGATGGCCAGCTGTGGTGTATCCTCTACCTCCTGAGAGCCAGGGAGACATAGAAGCCTTCATGTTTGTAATAAAGAGAAGACACCAGAGTTCACTGACAGGAGCCTCCTGCGATGGGGACAGACGAGCTGGTTAAAGCCCAGATTAGACTGAAATAGCTGCCAAATGACCTTGCCTGCAGCTCTTTCATGTCAATTTAAAATGTCCCAAGTTCTAAAGTTTCTCAGGGGAGTCCTGAAGGTGACTCTCTCCCCTTTCTTCTACAAAGCCCTGTATCATCCCTATTCCCTGTTCTAGGATGTGAAACTGCACTCAGTCCTGTTTCATCCTGGAGAAAATAGAAAGGCAGACTGAGGAAGGCTCTGTTCCAAGCGGAAGTGAATTTCCAGGGCATGAAGAAACCAGAAGGGAGAGGAAGGGAACAGGGAGAGCTATGAAAAGAGGAGAGAGGGATATGGAGAGAAGGAAAGGGTGAGGGAAATGGAAAAAGAGATAAAAGGAAAGGGGCACAGAAAAGAACGAAAGGGTGAGGGAAATGGAAAAAGAGATAAAGTGAAACGGAAAAGGAGGAGGCAGCTGGCACTTGTGGCTTATTCAAGATTCCACAGGCAGCTACTAGCAAAGCAGGTGCTATTTTCCTGTATCCAGTTGGGAAACAGCATCTGCCATTTTCTCCACCTCATGGGGTGGATGCCAGCTCCAACAGTGCCACTGATTAGCTGAACCAGAGTAGAAAGTGCTTTGATTGTTGCCTGCCACATACAAGACTTAGATTCTGGGAGGCAAAATGGAAGGAGAGAGGTGGGGCACCCTGCTTGTGAGAAAACTGAGGCTGTATAAAAATGGTACAGTCAACAGAATCATGGCTGTTGCTTTTACGAACCCAGGGGATGGCAACTCTAATGGACAAGGTGGATCTATTGCTAAACTCTTGGCATTTGATGCATTTCGGGCTAAAAGACATTTTGGGAGTCTTGGTACTCATGTTCATCTCTTTATCACTTACTTATCTCTGGCTACCAACTCTCTGTGTTTCCCTTGCTGTGCAGTAGTGTCCATCTGGTCTACCTGGTTCACCAAGGACTCTGGGTCATTGCTCTTCATTTGTTCATCTGTTCATTCATTCATTCAACACATGCATATTGAACAATTATATATCTCCTTCAGGCCAGACACTGTGGTATTACTGAGGATGCCACGGTAAACACATTCCTGCCTTCTTGAAGGTTATGTTCCAGTACGTCAGTTCTCAACCCTGACTATACATTGCAGTCACTTAAAAACATACCTCTGCCCATGCCCCGTCTTTCACCAATTGCATCAGGATGTCTGAGCTGGGAGTCAGATGTCTGTAGGACACCATAGGTGATTGTGATGCTCATCTAGTCTTGAGAAGCACTGAGAAAGGGTGTGCCCCAAATATTGGTATTATTTGGGTCCTCAGACTTTCCACACTGGTCCCTCAATGGGCTTCAAAAGCATCTGATTTCCCATCTCTGCTCTGGGTAGCATTTCCTCTGTGGCTCCCTTCCATGGCTCCAGATCCCACTGCTCAGGACAAGTATGGTTTCAGCTTCTGTAGATGACCCAGATCCTGAGTGTCAGCAACACCATTTCCTCTCTTTCCTTCCAGCTGTGTGGGTAGAGTGACTTCTAGCTCTAATCTTTGCAGGTCTTCCCAGCCGTTCCATCTCTTGTGCAGCTCTTCCCCTGTAATGAATTCCTTCTGCTTGAAATCTTTCCCTGAAGGGACCCTGACTGACACAAAGTAAAATGTATGAAAGGCATCTATAAAGTGGCAGTTTCGCCATCCCTCATGAGATGGTGCATATGGAGTACAGTGAAGCAGAGATGGATGTTGCTGGGGAAGAGATGGCCATATCCTGCACTGAAACACCCAGAGCAAAACTTCCAATAGGTGGTCCATGGCTCACCTGCATCTGAATCACCTGGTAAGGGCCACTCACAAAATGCAGAATGAAATTTTCTGGTTAGGGGTCAGGAATTTTCCATTTAAACAAGCTCCTCTAGAGGTTGATATGAACCCCAACATTTAAGCCAATGACACGAACCACTCAGAGGCCCAGGTGTGTCTCTTATAGGCCTAATTTTAGTCTCACCTCTAGCTTGTGATCTCTTTGAGCAAGGAAATGTCTTCTCACCACATGGGATAACTCCAGGAGGAACAACTGACTCATGTTGGCAAGGTACCAACTTTCATGCACATCTCTCACAAACCAGAGTATTTTTGGAACCCAGGGGAGAAGGTCAGTGTATTAAAGCAGCGTGACTTGTCAGAGAGCAAAGATCATGGATATTTGACTCTGCCAGACATGCGTTAGGCTCAGAGCCCAGGAAACTTTGCCTGAATACTTAACTTCTGGTGATTGAGCCTCAATTATTTGATAGTAACCCTTCTTTGCAGGACAGTTGTGAAGAGAAAATGAAATAACAGCACATAGCAGGCACTCAACAGCTGCTAGTTCCCTTCCCCTTTTTATTCCTTCCTCCCCCAGCTTGAGATAAAAGTCCAGCAGGAGAGACCAGAGATCAATAACTACTCAGGTTTCAACTTGACCAAGTCATTCCTTCTTCTCTTTCCTATAATGGTAAACAGAAGATCCTGGCACTTGATATTGATATTTCCTTTCTGTGAACTCCATTGACACATAGTAGTAATCTTTTTAAAAAAATTATTCTTGGAAATTTATTGCTTCTTTAAGCTCCTTGAGCATAGGGACTGCATTCTCTCATAGTTTTTTAGCATCTTTTTGGTTGGACCATAAGTGTTTAATATATATGGATTTATTTGAATTACCCCTCCAGTGATGACTACAATCTCTCAAATAGGGTTGAATGTGCAAGGTGTGTGCCCTCAGAAGTGGCAGAATTTCTCGGGTACTGTGCCTGCAATTGGAATAGCTGCCATTAGATGGCGGTATGATACTGTGGAATGCTATTCAGGTTTCTTGGTCCCTCATCAGGTACAGGGAACTGGTATGAGATTGACCTCATATAGGAAAAAAGACACATTTATTAAAACAACATTGTATCTAAGTACTTAGAAAGTTTTCTTCTTGTCCAGCACCTGATAATTTAAATTCCATCTTTTCACTCTTTCCCTCATTTACATTTCATCCACATCTCCAAATAACTCTTACCATCCTCTGACCCTTAATTTCTGATTAGGGGGTCTACCTGAGGTAACTTACCTTTTAGGGCAAGGTGTTTTCTTTTTCTCTTTTTAACCCCATGAATCATTTACTAAGATCCTGCTTCCTCTGGAATAAATGCTTAATCAATACAATAATATTCTTTAAATCTCTTAAAAGAAAGTTCCAGACTTTGCAACTCTGCAACCTGAAGCCATTTTCTACTGTGAGGCTGACTGTTTTCATTTGCAATATATATGACCGTGGTTCCCTCATGGTGCTCTCACGAAAACTTTGTGTGGGGTTAATGAGACACACTTGTAATGATTTTCCTAAAAGTGGTAGAATATTGTGATCACCAGGAAAACCTCTTTCCTTCAAAGTGCAATCGTGGAATTTGGGGGTGTGAAAGGTGTGAGTATGTGGTGAAGTTCAAATGCAGAAGTCAATACTGGCCCATAAGGGCATCTGCAGCCCTGTCCTCATCCTGCCATCCCTTGAGTTCTGAAGACTGAGCATCTCTCCAACTGCTTATTCCTTGAGACACCATCTAACAAGGGGAGAAGCAGAGCCAGCTGCCCATGCACGAAAGCCCAATGCCATTTGAGGGGCGACTAACAGAAAGCCCTGGCTTTGAAATTGTACCTGCTAAAAGGAGGGAAGGCTAGTGAAAAACACTAATGGTGATAATAATATCTGATGCCACTTTGTGGCAGCTGGGCCAAGAGTTTCATATGCATTATACCCAAGCAAGCCCCTTACCCTGCTGTTGTGGTTGTCTACTACTGGGTTTCTAGTGGCTTAAAACAACACTCACTTTATTATATCTCATGGTCTTGGTGGGTCAAAATCCAGGCCAGGCTCACTTGGGTGATTCTTTTGCACCACACAGCATTGATTCTGTGCGTTTGGTGGTGTGCAGCTGGCGGATGGACTGGTCTGAAGAGTCCAAGATAGCTTCTCTCCCATATCTGGCATCTTGGTGGGGATGGTTGGAAGACTGGGCTCAGCTGGACTGTCAACCAGAATTCCTACACAGCGCTTCTCCAACATGGCAATCTCAGGAAAATCGGACTTCTTACATGGTGGCTCAGGGCTCCCAGAGAGAATCTTCCAAGAGATCCAGATAGAAGCTGTAAATCTTTTTATTATCTTGCCTTGGAATTCCCAGAACAACACTTCTGCCATATTCTAATTGATTAAGGAAGTCACTAAGGGCAATCCTGATTCAAGGAGATGGAAATTAGATCCCACCTTTCAATGGAAGATGTAGCAAAGAATATGTGGCCATCTTCAATATCCCTCACGTGCTTTACATTCTCTCTTCTGTAGTCTTTATCATTTTCTAACATGCTACACAATTTACTTCTTAGGTTTACTGCTTATGTTTTTCTTATCCACACTTGAATATAAGCTCTACAAGGTCCTCGTTGACTGTTTTTGTCATTGGTGTATCCTAAGCACCTAGAATAGTGTCTGGCACATAATATGTGCTCAATTAATAATTTTGAATGCTGAGTGAATTTTCATTTATTCATCTACCCTTTGAGAAAGGTACTATCATCTCCATTTTACAGATAAGAAATTGAGGCACAGAGAGGTTAAGTCACTTGCTCAAAGTCACACA
>JAQZBX010092596.1:0-12257 GCA_029593785.1 Cabassous unicinctus
GTTTGTAATCAATAGAATGTGGAGGAAGTGACTGCAGAAAAGGCCATGCAGTTTCCACATGGTTCTTTGCATGTTTGCTTTGGAGGAAACCATTCACCATGTAAGGAGTCCTACTACTTTGAGACTGCCAGGCTGGAGAGGCCATGCATAGATACTTCAGTCCCAGTCCCAGAGTCCAGCCTACCAGTCATCCCCGCCAAGGCTTCAGTCTGTGAGTGATGTCTTGGACCCTTCAAACCAGCCCATCTGCCAGTTCAGTACCACAGGGACCTCAGTGGATGATGCCTCACCAAGCCCTGCCTGAATTTCCGACTCACAGAATTTTTGAGATATAATAAAATGGCAATGGGAATGGCTACTTTGGAGGGTAAAATGACTTATTAAAACAATAATCAGAAGGAAAACTAATTTAAACAGAATATAAAGTATCCAAATAATGAAATCAAATATAGGAAATATATACATATAATTAGATATTTTAATTTCTTAACTTTTGTAACTGCCCATCTACTATTGACTTGAATCTACTGGGACTAATCTAATAAGATGCTTCTTATCCCTAATTATGACAGGCTCCACCCAACTACAATTCCTGAAACCTTTCCTCTGCATCCTTTGGGATTTTTGGATCATTATTTGCAAAATATCTGTATCAGTCAAGGTTCTCTAGGGAAACAAAACTGACAGGAGATATCTGTAAATAGTATGAGATTTTATAAAATTGTCTCACGTGACTGTGGGGATACACAGGTCCAAATTCTGTAGGGCAGGCTACAAGCCAGGGACTTAGATGAAGGTCCTTGTTGAATTCATCAGGAGATGCTGACTATCTGAAGTAGAGATGGGGATTCTCTCTACTGAATGCTGAAATCACTTCTCCTTTTAAGGCCTTCAATTGAATGAATGAGACATCATTCATTGCTGATGGCAATATTCTCAGTTGATTGTAGATGTAATCAGCCATATATGCAATCACCTCACTGATAATTAAAGTCCACTAAGTGCCACTGTATTACAATTAGCCCAGTGCTTGCTTGACTAAACAACTGGGCATCATTACATTGCAAAGTTGACACATTAGCCTAACCATCACAGTAGCCTATATCTTCATCCTATTTTCTGAAATTCCCTTTACTTTCTTGGCTGTCCTCTGAGTTCACTACCAGCCAAGATGCCTTTTTTGTTTATGTTTTCTCCCAATATTCTTACCACTAGACCTGGAGATAGATAGGAGTCCTCTTTCCTCCTTATTGTGTTTTCAGGCCATTCACCCTCTCTCTTTATTCTCTTCCTAAAACTCATGCCATCAAATTTTACCTTCAACTGTTCATTACTTTGCCATCTACTTACATCTGTGATCATTACCAGCTGATTTTATCACTATCATTATCTCTATTACTACTACTTTCTTAACTTAGCAATTTCAGTGAACATATAGAAGAGTCTTCCACCCTTGAGCTACTGTCCTCTGTGATCTTGTCTTTCACTCTACCTCAGTCATGAATTTCCGTGGTCTTACCAAGACCTTGTGACTGCCAGTAACTGCAAGCCCCCATCAAGCTCAGTTTCTTGCATTCCACGACATCACTGCCAACTTTTATCTCTCCAGCTCATTTTCTAGTACCGCAGCCTCAACGATCCTTCAGCCTCATTGAGACCTCCAATCCTACTATCTGTTCTTTGATGTTCCCCATTTTAGAGTCTTCTCTCCCCTTCCTTATGTAATTTAAATTCTATGGAGAGTCACTCCTTTGTATATATTCTTGACTCCTTTACCCTCCCACTTTGTGCTGCTCACTTGAAAAATCTGTAACTCTAGTGAATTCCAACACTCTTTCTATTCTTTCCTGTACTGTATAGCTAACTGTGGCTGGAGAAAGCAGGCTGACAGTTCTCATGTTAAATTCATGGCCACAAACATTTAGTGGACCCATAATGCTTTCAGGAAATCCAACTAAACTTCCTAGTCTATTCACTTTTCCATTCTTCTACATGAATGATTATTAAACTCTCTCTTCTATTTTCTCAAACTTCAACCTTCCACCTACATCACCACTCTTAGCTGATAATTTATTTTTCAGTTTCATATTGGAAATAAAATCCAGCAGGAAAAATTTCCACAAGCTCTGTGGCAAGATTTGCCCACCTACCTGCTTCTGTGCTTATATATTGTCTTCCCTTCTGTTACTATGGAAGAACTGCCTATGTTCTTATCTAAGGCCAACCTCTCCACTTCTTCACCAGATCTCATCCCCTCTTGCCCTACACAAAACACAGCTCCAGTAATTCTTTCTGTTTCCTACTTATCAGGATTTTTTGCCCTCTACTAGATCTTACCCATCAGTGTATAAATATTTAACTGAAGCCACCTGACTAAGTTCTCACCAATGAATGTGGACAGAAGTGGTATATACGATCCTGTTTCTGGGTCCTGAGTGTTAAGACATTGAACATTCACTGCTCATGCTCAAGCTTGAACATGGAGCAATTATCCTATGATTCAGATTCTACCATGCAGACAATGATGGCACCCTAGTGATTCTCAAGCGGAGGTGATTATACTCCTCAGGGGACATTTGAAAATATCCAGAAACGTTTTTGTTTGTCACAACTTGGAGGTGTGGATGGGATGCTAATGGTATCTGGTAGGTAGAGGACAGGGCTGCTGCTAAGCATCTTATAATGCACAAGACAGTCCCTGGCCCCTTCCCCACACCGCATGACTTCATTAGTATGGAGATTGAGAAACCCTGCCTTGGGGTATGATGGACCAAAAAGATGGAAAGTCATGGCCCCTGTGGGGCCGCCCCATAAATGTAGACTGCTCACTTCAGGATTAAGAGAGAAATTAACTTCTATATTCTTAGGTTACTGTACTTTTGGGACTCTATCTTAACTAGTATATTCTATCATTCTTTTAGCTGAAGAACTACCTTGAACTTCTCAGTTTAATATTTTTCAATGACTCACAATGTATAAAATCATCCTAATATCAAAATGCCTATATTATATTATCTAATGGCTTCAACTCAGCGTTCACTTTGACTTGGCAGGATGTAACAATATCTCTTAAACTTCAGAAATCTTTCCTAGATTCTCTAGTTTGAAATTTGCTTGGCTGTTCTTAAATAATTGTTTAGGATTCATTCCATAAATGCCAAGGAAAGGTGATTTTTATTGTAGAATATTTCCCAAATACATTCTCAGAGAAGTCTGCTGTATGTTCATACTCTAGAACACAACCTTCTTTAACTAAATGTGGGCCATAATTGCTAATTTAAATCAAAGATATTCACACTCTTTCTGTGCTAGGAAACACATAAGGGAACATTTAAATTCAACATTCAGGTGTTCTAATATTTCTATTCATTTGCAGAGAGGTGAAAACCAGAGTAGTTGACTCTTGCTGCCTTTGTTTGCAAAAGCACACATTTTGAATCTTTTTTTTTAACTTCATTTTTTATTAGAGAAGTTAGAGGATTACATAAAAATCATGCATAAAATTGAATTCCCATATACCACCTTATCATTAATACCTTGAATTAGTGAGGTACCTTTGTCATGATTCATGAAAGAACATGTTTATAATTGTCCTATTAAATATAGCCAATCATTTACATTAAGGTTCACTGTGTTGTACAGTCTTATGATTAAAAAATGTTTGGTAACATATATGGAACCTAAAATTTTCCCTTTTAACCATGTTCAAATACATAATTTATAATCTTGTTCTACCATCACCACCATTCATTTCCAAATTTTATAATCAACCCAAATAGAAACTCCGTACATTTTAAACATTAAATACCCATTCCCTACCCCCACCCCATCCACTGGTAACTGATATTCTAGATTCTGACTCTATGAGTTTGTTTATTCTAATTAGTTCATATCAGTGAGATCATATGATATTTGTCCTTTTGTGTTTGGTTTATTTCACTCAACATGATGTCTTGAAGGTTCATATATGCTGTTACATGAGCAGAACTTTATTCTTTTACAGCTAAATAATATTACATTGTATGTATATACCACATTTTATTTATCCATACATTGGTTAATGGATGCTTGGGTTGCTTCCATCTTTTGACAATTGTGAATAATGCTGCTATGAACAGTGGTATGCAAATGTCTGTTTGAGTCTGTGCTTTCAATTCTTCTGGGTGTATACCTAGTCATGGGATTGCTGGGTCATATGATAATTCAGTACCTAACTTTCTGAGGAACTGCCAAACTGTCTTAAACAGTGGTTGCTCCATTTTACATTCCCACCAACAATGAATGAGTGTTCCTATTTCTTTGCCTCCTCTCTAACACTTGTAATTTTCCATTTTTTAAAAAAGGTAGTGCCTTCTAATGGGTGTGAAATGGAATCTCATTGAAGTTTTGATTTGCATTTCCCTAATGGCTAGTGATATCAAGCATCTTTTAATATGCTTTTTGGTCATTTCAATATTTTCTTTGGAGAAATGTCTATTCAATTCTTTTTTCCATTTATTAATTGGGTTGTTTGCATTTTTGTTGAGTTATAAGATTTCTTTATATATTCTGGATATTAAATCTTTATTAGATATGTGGTCTCCAATTAAGTAGGCTGTCTTTTTTACTTTCAGGATAAAGTCCTTTGGGGGAACAAAGTTTTTAATTTTGATGATATCCCATTTATCTATTCTTTCTTTTGTTGCTTGTGCTTTGGGTGTAATGTTTAAGAAACCATTGCCTAATACAAGGTCCTGAAGATGCTTTCCTACATTTTCTACTAGGAGTTTCATAGTTCTGCTTCTTATATTTAGGTCTTTGATCCATTTTGATTTTTTTTTTTTTTTGTAAAAGATGTGAGGTGGTGGTCTACCTTCATTATTTTGCATATGGACATCCAGTTTCCTCAGCACCATTTGTTGAAGAGACTATCTTTCCCAGTTGAGTGGACTTGATACTCTTGTCAAAAATCACTTGGCCATAAACATGAGGGTTGATTTCTGAACTCTCAATTCCATTCTATCAGTCAATATGTCTGCCTTTATGCCAGTACTATGCTGTTTTGATTACTGGAGCTTTGTAGTAAGTTTTAAGATCAGGAAGTATGAGTCCTCCAACTTCACTCTTCTTTTTCAAGATGGCTATGGAGCCCACTCTTCCATTGAAATTTGATGACCATTTTTTCCATTTCTGCAAAGAAGGATGTTAGAATTTTTATTGGGATTGCAATGAATCTGTAGATCACTTTGGGTAGAATTGATATCTTAACATTCTTTAGTCTTTCAATCCATGAACATGGAATGTCCTTCAATTTATTTAGGTCTTCTTTGATTTCTTTTTGCAATGTCTTGTAGTTTTCTGTGTTCAAGTCCTTTACATTCTTGGCTAGATTTATTCCTAGGTATTTGATTTTTTAAATTGATTTTGGAAACGATTTTTTTCTTGATTTCTTCTTCTGATTATTCATTAGTGGTGTATAAAAACACCACTGATTTTTGTGTGTTGATCTTGTACCCCGCCACTTTGCTGAATTCATTTATTAGTTGCAGCAGCTTTGTTGAGGACTTTTCATGATCTTCTGTGTAGAGATTCATGTCATCTGCAAATAGGGAAAGTTTTTCTTCCTCTTTTTCCATTTTGGATGTTTTTTATTTCTTTTCCTTGTTTTATTGCTCTGGCTAGCACTTCCAGTACAATGTCAAATAACAGTGGTGATAGTGGGCATCCCTGTCTTGTTCCTGATATTTTAGTGTTACCTCTGGTATGTAGTACCTGGACTGTCCTTAAGTTTGTATCCAGCTAGTGATATGACAGAGATTTTCTTGAATGCCAGGAGCTAATTAAAAAAAAACAAAGTAAAAACACCTTTGTCTGCAAGTGGCTCTCTTTTGGCTGGTGGTCTTCTTAAGTGCTTAACCTTTCAATCAGGAAGATCAGCTTGAGGCAAATGGGAAGTGTAGGGTCCTCTCTGTCTTATCTGAACCTGCCTGGAGCCAGAGCGTCCTTTCCTGGGCTTGTGCTTGCTACAGGACTTTGGAATTCTGTGTTTATAAGAGTTCCATTGCAAGCTCCTTCTACTCTCTTTGAAACTGGCTTCTACCCCCCTCCTGGGTGCTGTCTTGAGTGATGTAATGCAGGTAGTCTTTTGCTACAGGCCAGTTCAACTTAATTGTTTCTTATACTGACCAGCTGATTGTGAGCTGTGAGCAGTTCTTTGCTCTCTAGACAAACTCTGGGAGGTGAACCCAAGATACATTCTGACTCAGTCTCTCACACTTCCACCCAATACATTGCTACTGTCATACAAGCCCCATCACAGGGGCCACTTTGCTCCCTTTGGAACAGGGCCAGGGACCCACATTGGAAGTGGCTCCACCTTGCATTGTAGAGGGGATGGGTGAGGGGTCAGCAAGGATACTAAAAGCTTCTGCTATGGCCTTTGAAGCTACATTTTCTTAATTCAGGACTTCTCCAGGTCATGCAGCCCTTTAACTGATTTCAGTAGTTTTGAGGAAGTTTACTGTGTTGGTCTGAGTCTTTTATGAGGACTCCAGAAGATCGTGTCCTTAGAGCTAATCCATACTTGTGTATGTAAAACCGATTGTAGATGAGACCTTTTGATTCGATTCAGTTAAGGGAACTTCCATTTGATTAGATCACTGCAGGAGGGCATGACCCATGATGGGTCTTAATTCTCTTATGGAGTTCTTTATAAACAAGAGAAACATGTAGAGACACACAGAAAGAAGGCCACAGAGATGGGGAGAAGGAACCCAGGAGCTTAGGGAGGAGCCTGAGAGAGAGGAAGCCACAGATGGAGCAGCCAGAACCTGAAGCAATGAGACTCTGAAGAGAAGCAAATGTTTCCATGTGCCTTGTCACATGAGAGAGGACTCCAGACTCAACGGCAGCTGGTCTTCTGATGATGCCTTGATTTGGACACTTTCACAGCCTCAGAAATGTAAGCTTATTAACTTAATACCCATTGAAAAAGCCAACCCATTTCTGTTATATTGTTCCCAGTAGCCTTTAGCAAACTAAAAGAGTTACTGTCTTCAAGATTCCTCTGCAGCCTTTGCCAGAAGAGGGTTGGAACAATGGCTGCCCTCAGAGCCATCCCCTAGTGATCTGTAATAGCTGAGCAAAGGTAGAGCTCTGGGATCACACCATACACTCCCAGAGTTTGGAGGACTAGTTTGTTATGTCCCACCTTTGCACCAGTAAGCTGCTCCAGGAGCTGGAGCTCCAGACCCCACTGCTGCTGGCCAGAAGACTGGGGAAAGGGTGATGGTAGCTGCTGCAGGGAGCAGCTTGCCACAATCCTCTCCCTCATTCTGATTCTTAACCAAAGATTTGTGCTGAGTCTAACTTAGGGTGTGATTTGAGATATTTAGTCTGTTGGATTTTAAGAAAGCTAGAAGATGGGGACCAATCCCTCTCCGCCATGACAGAAGGAAGCCAAGAAAAAGTTGAGTGTCATATTTCTTTATACTGTCTGCCATTTCAGTAGATCTATGCACTTCCCTGTTGCTAATAGTAAAGACTCTCAAATGGTAGAGTATCTCAAATAAGCAATGAAAAGAGCTCATTTATACTACCACTTACCCCAAAGAGCAAATAGCATGTCAGCAAATGCAGAATAAACTCACCATCCCATCCTTTTATTTGAAAATGATGGAATATAATTTTCATACAATACAGTATTACATACAAATGAAATTTTAAAAATGTTATCTGTAGAGAAGTATGGATTGAAATGCAGGAGGCACTACCTGGTAGTTTGGTGACTGGAAAGGTGTGTAGAAATTTATAATTTTAGCATGCAAAACATTTTTAGTGGCCTTATTCTAGAAAAGGGTAAATAATAACTCACACATAAAGGTTGTGTCAGAGTTTATAGACTAGACCCCTGGTAATGGATTCAACCTTTCCACAACAAATCAAAAGTATTGTTGTATGCTCACATGAATATACAGTAGTCATTATCTTAAATTTAAAACTCACTACAAGCAGCAAATACACAGAGCAGGATATGAAGGCTGTATTGTATCAGTGTGGTCTGCAGAGAATTTCTTCATATGGTTTTTGCCTTGTTGAAATATGTGTTGCAGTTCAAAGCTAAAGGGATTACTTTTGAATAGTCATCACAGAGGTTGATTACATTCGTATATCATATTTAGCTGGACCCTGCAGGCTATTATTCCATTAGCTATGCTGGTCCTGCCATTGTCAAAAAGTTGATCACCTAATGTTAAAAGACTGTGCTTTTCGTTGACCTTCTCAAAATGACTCAAAAGGTTTTGTTAAAAAATAAAACTCAGATTATGTTTTATGAAACTGATTAAGAAGAAATACTCTGTATAAAAATGCTCATATCTTATGGATCTTAACATTATGCCATTATTAACGGTAAGATTATATTTTGCTTTAGTATTTCAGCACATTTTACTTAAAGTCATAGATTCAATTTTAGTAGAAATAGTCCTCTCTGGATGAATGGTGAAGAGTCTCAGGAAGTGATTCTTGAAAAGAAAACAAAAGTCTCTCCTTATCCTCACCATGTATAAAAATCATATAAAATTATCATCATAGAAGTAAGCCTAATATGCCAATGCTAATACAATAGTACATCTATACCAGCCTAATTACAATACAGTTTTATAAGGCCATCATGCTGAGGAGAGCACAGAGCTTTGTTTTGAGGAAATCTGTACATAAACAAAAACTATGTCATTCACAATTAATAATCAGAAAATTACTTCTAAACAAATAAATAAATAATTTTAACAGTTTCTTCTTTAAACAATGATTGTGTAGTTTTACTCATTTTAATCACAACAGTGGAAGAATCCTAAATAAATGAGTTAAAATATATTTTTATAAACCCTGTACCCCATTACCAATATAAGGCATATATAGATAAGCTTTATTTTTCATCTATTTCATCATGAGTTAGCCACAAACATGTACCCAAATCAAAGTATATCTTTGAAGGAGATATTTACAAGTATGACTTTATTACTTAAAATAATCTATTCAAATTTTTCATTAGAATCACATTACAAAAGCTGTTCTTTGGGAACAAAGATGATTTAAAATCTCTCAATTGAACAGCTAGTCTTTGATTATGTTCCCAGATGTGGTGATGGATTGGCATAGACTCATGTGTACTCTTTGTCAAGCTTGTCCTTGTAACTGATGGTGTGCAAAATGTCTGGTCAGAGAGGCAGGCTGTGATCCTGGAATATGGCCAGACACTGAATTTTGGCCTCATTAGCACTCTGTTCTAATCAAATGAACTTTCCAGCAAGTGTAAGTTTCCTAATATTTCTTGTACTTGCTTGCCTCTAACCATCCCACTTGATAGCTTAGAATAGAGAAGGAGTGTGTATTAGTCAGGAGAAAACAGATGGCACATTGAACTGGGATTCTGAAAGGGCTATTAGGAGATGAGGAACCAACAAAAGATGTTGAGGTACCCAGGGACTAACAGTAGAGAGATGCTATGCCCTTTTCATCTTTAGGGCTGAAGGGTAAGGGGGAGAGAATGGTGCTATTGGTCCCTGAATGAACGATGGAGATTTGGAAAGGGAGTCACCCAAAATAATCTAGAAGTTGCAGTTGTAGTGTGTCACGGCTGTGTCAGAACTGAGCTGCAGCAGGGTGGGCAGAAGAATAATACCCTGACCTCTGCCCCTTCCTAAACCCTGAACTACTGCTGTTGACTCTATTAGGCTAAACCCAACCCAAAAAGCCAGAGGGCAAAGGAGCCCATGTGATACAGTCTATAGTCAGTCTGCTGTTACTCCTAGCAGACAAAGTGGGGGAATGGATCTTGGGTTGTGTGGGTGCAGGAGGCAGTAGATAATCACAGAGTGCACATGTCATCTTTCAGCAAAAATTCAGTCATGGGAAGCCTGGTTTAAGCATAAACATATTTGATGCTGGCATATGATTTGGTGCTTCATTTTTCCTTCCTTTTCCTTTTCCCCTTCTCTTTCCCCTTCCTTTCCTTTCCTTTTTAAAAAACTATTGGGTTGTCATTCATGGAACTTTACATCTCACAAGTCTGTACAAATTTTATGAACTAAAGCCTGACATTTTAAAGTTAACTTCACTTTGCCAAAAAAATGTGAATTTTCTTGGTTATACTTTCCTGCTATTTGTTGTTAACAAACAAAAAGATTATTCTGTTCTATGTTTTGAAGTAGAAATCATGATCTGATAATTCTATATTTGATGATAATAGTCAATGTATGTTTTTTTTTTAAAAAAGATTTATTTATTTTATTTTATTTATCCCCCCCTTGCTGCTTGTGCTGCTGTGTCCATTCGCTGCATGTCTTCTCTGTGTTTGCTTATCTCTCCCTTGCTGTGAGGTCTTGCTGCATCAGCCCACGGCGCCGCGAGCCGGCCTGCCCTCACAAGGAGGCGCCGGGAAGCGAACCTGGGGCCTCTCATATGGTAAACGGGTGCTCTATCCATTGTGCCACACCCGCTTCCTGCCGTGAGGTTGCTACATCAGCCCACCGCACCGCTCAGGCCTGCGTGCCCTCACAGGGAGGCCTCGGGAGGCGAACCTGGGCCTCCCATATGGTAAACGGGGGCTCTATCCACTGAGCCACACCCGCTTCCCTCAATGTATCTTTAAACTTTTAAGGGAGAAAGTATTTTTCAGGTTTGGATAGACTAAGTGTCTAAGAGTGAAATGTATTCTTTCAGAGTTTAGGTTCTGGCATATAGCAAGTCCCTTTACAAGGACTTTTGTTGATAAAATTTATTAAAATTTATGTAAGGATCAGAAAATATTCTAATTTAAAATTATAGGTGTGTCTTTCCTTAAGCACCATTTTCTAAAATAGATGGAATGGAAAAATACCTGAATGCAAGATAGAGTATCTCATACTGATGCTTAGAATTATAACACATTTCTTCTTCTAGGTGACTAAGCTTTTAATGAAAATACCAGATTCAGTACTATAAATCTTTTCAAACTCTAAATACTTTCTTATTATAAATAAATATGGTGTGGAGGTCTTCATATAATTCCATTTATTTCTCCTATAGTTGCTACATTACAAATACTGCATTTTTCCAGTCAAGATGGAGTAACATAAATTAGATTACACTCTTGCCTGAAACAAACCCTCTCCCAACAAAGAAAAATCCTCATTGGAGTGAAATATAAGAAACAATGATTTTAAAGACACTGGACACCAGACAACAAAGGTCAGTGAACACAGAGTGACAGGAAGTGAATTAGGTGAGCTCTAAGAATGTCCCAGCTTACTGTCTTAAGTGAGTTTCCAGACCATGGCTCAGAGAAGGGAAACTGAAGTGAAGCCTAGCAGACTCCCTGAGTTGAGGAGATGGAGCTAAGCATCTAGGGAAACTAAGACAACTGGAGTTTGCAACTAGTGTAGCAGAGAGAATACTGCCCAGAGAACACTGGAGCTCTGTAGAAGGCTGCTCTTGAGTATTCAGTAGTGCATGGGTCAAGCATGTGTGTGAGGAAACTACTTGAAGCAAAATGATGTGAATGAACAGCATGCAGTGTCCACACAAGGCTGAAAATAGTGCCTGTTTTCACTAGCCATTTTGGAAAGCGTCATAATTCATAGGGCATTAGGTAGAGTATTCAGAAGGATCTTGGAGGTGGAGAATAATTATCCCTAGACTAAACTTGGCTCTGGTCCTCCTAACAGATCTTGCAAGTAAAACCTGAAAGGATCAAACTGTTCCCAAGTAACTTAACTACACCCCAGAAAAAAGTTCAAAATACTTTGGGGAATACAAAAGTATCCAGCAACAGAAAACTAAAATATGCAATGTCTGCCATCTAATAAAAAATTACAAGATGTACAAAAAAGCAAATGAGGTAAAAAAAACTGACCCAGAGCTGAACAAAGACATTAAAACAGTTATTATAACTGTTTTTCAGACATTAAAAAAGTTAAGTAGAAACATGGAAGATATAGTAAAGACCCAAATCAAAATTTCAGAGATGAAAACTACATCTGAGATAATAAGTATTGGATGGAATTAATAAATGAAGAGAGCATTGGTGAACTTGAAGACAGAGTAGTAGAAACTATACAAAATAAAGCAAAGAACAAATAGAGTGAAAAAGACGAACACAGCATTTAGTAAACTGTGGGGCACATTCAAGCAGCCTAAAATATGTGTTATTAGAGTTCTGGAAGGAAATGGGTGAAGAAATCATGGCTGAAAAAATTTCCATCACTGATGAAAATCATAAACCCAAAGATCCAAGAGCT
>JAQZBX010092597.1:0-12257 GCA_029593785.1 Cabassous unicinctus
CATGAAAGGATGCCAAACAACCATTAAACATTAATTATGTTATTAATTATGCAAAAAGAGCATAAAATCCATTAAGAGCAAGAGATTTCACAACATGAAAAGTATATATGTATATATCTGCACATATACATATATAAAAGCATAATATAAATGCATACATTAATGTATTCTTGCATATGTTACATATACATCCATGATACATACATATATACACAGCCTTATATTCATAGATAATGTGTACATAACTGAAGATAAAGATTGGTACCATTAAAATTTATCAATGTTATCAAATAAAATTAAATGCTGTCAAATCAATGCTATTCAAGGCAAGAGAAGCAATTGCAGATGGGCAGTGAGAGCAGATTGCAAAATGCAAGAGATTAGGTAGTGAGCACTGAGGTAGATGTGAAGGAATCTCGTGCAGATTACTCTTCAAACAAGTTTGGCAATGAAAAGAGGGGAGAAAGAAAACAGAAATTCCAGGGAGCACCAGGAAATGAAGTTTCTCTACCAATTCCCTCATTTATACAAGAAAATTTGACACTCGTGTACGTTAGACAACTCCATGTATGTTAAATGGCTCTCTGGTCCCAATTTCTAGACTAGAGCTTTCAGTGGGAAAGCTTATGACTTCTGACCTCGCTGTTAATCCTTTGTAGGCAGGCATTGCATCTCCTCACACACAGAAATATTGCACCCATACAGATCAGTCATTTTAAACAATCAGTCAGTCCTTTTAAACAAGCATTCTTTAGTACTTATGTTATAACTACTGAACTTCCTGATGGATAATATACATTTCTTATTTAAAAATGCCTTCACTTATTTAAAAACATGAAACTTTTTTGTTGCATCTTTCAAGCATTTAATAATCAAACATATTTATTAATATTTAGGTAATAGCACAGGAAGCAGCACAAATATCACAAAATATGGCCTGTCGAAAACACTGCAATATTGAGTAGCTTAAAACATTAGTTGTTTAGTTGTAAGAGTATTAAACCTGAAATCAGATAGCAGTGGTTTAAGTCCTGACCCTGAGGACTTGCTGTCTGACTTTAGGCAAGCAATTTCACTCCCTGATTTTCTCATTTGCAATAGGGCAAGGCAATAACACCCATCCATCACCCAGAATTGATGAAGAATCAAAAGCTCTTCCTTCACAAACTTTACAAATATATGTATATAGACATAAAATTTAAATTCTGTACAAGTTCCATGTAACAAATAAAATAAAAATTATGTTGGAAGGTGTCACAGCACACTTTATCAGGCTTGTGAAGAAGTTCTAGTAACTTAAGCCAAGGTTCTTTTCAAAGTTTGAGAGAAACAGTTTTGACACTTATGAACTGAATTAAATTACAAACAATTATCCATCTTTCTAATTTATGGAAATCACAAGGCATCAACATCACTTAGTGACAGTTACAAGTTCATGCAGCAGTATTGAGTGTACACATGAAAAGGCATACTAAGACTATACATCTCTTGACTGTGATTAAATGGTCATTTAAATGGATGCATGAGCCAAGGCGTGAGGCACTTGTGAAGTCATTTTCAAGCCGTGGACCAAGTTTTTGATTGTAAAGTCTTTATATATATATATATATAGTTAAATATATTTTAAAAATTGTTATTGTGGTAACATATATACAACATAAAATTTCCCATTTTAACCCCTTTCAAGTATATACCTCAATGGTCATCATTTCATTCACAATGTTGTGCTACCATCCACGCCATCTGTTATCAAAATTTTCCATCTGCCTAAACAGAAACTCTGTACCAATTAAACATTACATTTTTATTTACTTTTATCTTTCATTTAATATACAAGGTTAAGTTGGTTTTTTAAAAATTTGTTGTATAACAAATGCCTATAAGTTTTCTACAGATTTTGTAATGCATAGCTCTATATGCCAGTCGTACCTGGTGATTCATTATATGAAAACATGTGTAATCAATCATTTTAATATAATAGAAAATTTAAAACTTAGCAATATCTTTATATTTGAAGAATTGTGATCTAAACTTGTTTTTTCCTGTAGTTACTGCATATATTGTCTATAAGTGAATCAAAGTCATTAATTCAGTTTACATTTTGTTTTTTCCTTGTTTTACAGTGTCTTTTTAATGTCCCGCTCTTTATCTATTAATTATTGCTCTAGGCAGTAAGAGCCAATCAGATTGAGTTATTTTGATAAGTCTGGATTTGATGAAACAAACTGTCATTTAAGAATAAGTATCTGTTGAGAGAATCACTTTGATACTGGTATTAATCTGGATGAAAACATGTCTTTTTTATAACCCATCCTCAGTCCCAGCTGTTCTGTATCAACACTGTATACTGCAACTTTAAGGGGAAAAAAATCTTCAAACCTTTATGTTGAAGATAAAACAATTGATGAAATATTCTGAGGTTAGTACCTGAAGACACCTCAATATTCCAAGTTATTTTTGCTTTGACTACTTATTATTCAGACATGATTCAGAGAGGAAGCAATCACTTTACTGTCCTTTTCCCTGCTACCGAGTAGCTTCTTAATCAAAAGAGATTACCTGAGAAAAAGATCATTCCATCTAAGGCTATGTATGATGGTGTTAGTCTTTTTCTAAATAAGAAAATGATATATGAATTATATCCTCTGATTATCAGGTAACTGGTATTTCTCTTCATTTATAAAATTGACTATTTTTAAGCTATTTTTGATGTACAAAGCACAAATAGTAAAGCTAAAACCCAAATATTTAACCTCCAAGACTAACCTTAAACTGGTTCTTATAGAGCATTAAAAAAATTGCTTGCCTACTTTCAAACATATTATTGGAAGGTTTGTGAATTTTTTGCTTGTCTGGTACTGCTGCTTCAATCATGCATAAATATTTTACAATTATTCTAGTGCCAAAGAAGCCTTCAATTGTTATTATTGAAAAGGAGTTCTGTTCCAGTGAGTAGCTTCACTGCTGTCCAACTCATTTCAAATTTACATTTCCTGTGCTCAGGTGCCAAAAATGGAAGTTTTACATTTGAGTCTTATTGATCTAAAAAGTTCAACAAAGGTGGCATTGTAATCTTTAAATTTTATAACTACTTAAATGTGGGAACTGCTAATTTTGAGCAGTAATTGTGTTAATTACATTTTTTTTCATGTCCCTGCTTGGTAAGTGTCTCCTTTTAGAAGTTTCACATGTGACATCATGTGGGGTGAAAGCAGAGATTTAGCTGGAGCCCCCTTTCTACTCTTTACTAGTTCAGTGATCCTGGGCCAGCTACTTAACCTTTTAAAGTATAAGTTTGCTCACTGTAAAACAAGGAAAACACAAACATAAAACAAGTTAAGTGCGTATCTGACAGAGTAGTTGTGAGAATTAAAGTAAGATAATGCAAATAAAACAAATACTTTCCCAGGGACCGGCACATAATAAAGGAGCTTGATATATGTTCTCCCACCATCATTGTTACTACTATTAGCAATTTAAATTATTTTAAAATAATATTGCAAAATGAAGAAGGTCACACTGGGTTATGCCATTCCTATGTGTTTCCAAAAGACCCTACATCCATACCATGCCAGCACTTCTCCCTGTATTGTGGGATGCCCCCGACTTGCTTGTCTGTACAACCATTCTCATGCCCCGATCACTGGATGGTGAGTTAGTTGCATCATGGCCCAGACTATGTGGTGTGCTGTGCATCTTCAGGCAACTACACAGTCAACAATAACTTGGAGTTGAAAGAATAAGTAAATTAATTTATTTCTGATTAAACTCCTCCATTGCTGTTAAATGACATTTCCTTCTGGTGGCATTTACAGAGAGTCTGAGAAACAACCTTAAATATTGGGGACATCCCAAGGTTTTCTAAATAGTAATGTTTCCTGGACTGATAAACCTGTGTAAGGTCCTTTTCATCTACACTTAATTCTTGTCACTAGCACCCCAGTAATCATCCTTTCTAACTGAGTTACTTAGCCTTCAAAACTTCCAGGGTTTTCTTACAGCCCTACAACTGTGGCTCAAAACCATAACCACACAAAGCCACCTGTCATTTGACTCCAATCCATGAAGCAAACCCATTTGCCAGTAAATCCTGTTCTTACTTTTCTATCTCAGTTTAAAAAAATACTGTTCTTTTACCAATTTTCCCTCTACCATTCTTCTATAAATCATAATGTTCAAATATTTAGGAGCTGATACAAATCTCACTCATATCATTCATCATTTCTTTTAGACAATAATTAGTAATCAGAATAAAAATGTTTCCTTGATGCTTGTGCTACATATTATATTAGATGTGTATAGTTACAATGTGTTCTGATGTGAAAAACAAATTGAAACTTAAGAAAGAATTTCTTGTAAAGTACTTAACACTGCCATATACTAAATGGAAATTTGTACACTTATCAAACTCACTGATTACATTTTATATATAAAAAATATATATATTATATTTATATATAAATATATATATATAAAGTAGGCACTATGCGAAGGCCCAAGGACAAAAAGAAGAAAAAATCATAGTGTTAGGAACTCATAAAGGAACTTAGATAATGTATGAACATGGAAGTGCTAAGATTAATTTAGTTCAAGATTTATGAGGAAAGTACATATGAATGTACCTATTAGAAATACTGTCCATGCCAAGTCACTAAATACTGGTCTAAAAACAGGCAGGTAGAGTGAAATTAATTTTGAATTGTAGCCTTTTACTGAATTTGTTTTCTTCTTCAAAACTAGTACTCTTTCCCAACATTCTCATAGTTACTATTGAAGCCTAAAAACCTCTAATTTCTGAAGCTTATGATATTGGAGTGTTCCTTGGCTTTTCCCACTGCTGATATAGCAAACAGTATAATATAATATAGTATAATATAGTATGATACAATATAATACAATAGTATATTCTGTTGATCATAACTGATACCTAAATCATGTACTCCAGCCTGCCATCTGCTTTCCTCTCAGCTACCCTGACCTGCTCTTTGATTTGACACTGGTCCCCCCATACCTGTCATCCCTCAGTCCCCTGCCAAGAGTGAGATGGAGCCCTTCAGCTCTCGCCTTTTTCGTTGTTTCCAAGACAAGTAGATAGGACTTGTCCTCTAAATCCCTGCCTAAAAGTAGACACTAGCTACCAGAAATAACTTAGGCAGGGAAGTTTCAAAGTATCTGACAAACATTAAATCCAAAGTCTTTTCAAGGCCTCCTCAAGCCGCCCCTCCACTACTAAGTCTTTGTGACTATCCCCATCCAAAATGATTTCCCTCACTTCTAAACTCATTGCTCATGTTGCTTGTAAGATTTCTTTGGCACTTACACCATCTTATGGCATTTATGGTGCTATTTTTGCTCTTAAAATTTGGGATTGCTATTTAGCGTTTGAATGTTTTTATAAGTAAAGCATAATGTTAGATAAAATAATGAGACTAGGAAATGAATGAAATAAAATTCCTGCCAGCAGGTAGCTAAGACTACATATCCTATAGCAGCTAAGACCATGTCCTGTACATAAAAGTTAAATAAAAACTTATCGAATCAAAGAGGCACCAATAGAAATTAACATCTTACTCTGCCATATGTAAGTGAAATGAAGACCAAAATTAAAAATTCATTAATGAAGAACTATAGAGTCATGGGCAACATGTAGATGGTTAAGAGTATAGTGAAAGAGTGATTAAGATAGATGTCAGTTCAAATATTGGCTCCACGGCTTAGAAGCTACCTAATCTTAGTAAAGTTATTAATTTCTTTGAGTCTATTTCCTCATCTCTATACTGGGGATAATATCTTTATCGCAGAATAGTAAAAGTAAAATGAGATAATGTAAACAAAGCAGTTTATTCAGTGTCGATTGCATATTGTTTCCTAAAAAGAGGTTTTTATTGCTTATTCATTTATTCTACAAAGGCCTTACATACTAAGAGCCTACTATGTGTTCTTGTAAAGAACAAGCAAATAATACTTAGATCCTAAACTCATTATCAATCAATCCTATAATTCATAGTCTCAAGAGTGAAATAAGATAAAATATAGATCTTTAAATATTAAAAAAGGAGAATGAACTAGTAGAATCTATCTTCGCTGTGTTTCCTGCTTATATGTAAACATTTGTCTAATTTAAGCAACCAAAATGCAAACCTAAACTGAAGGGGTTGATATATATCATTTGTATGAAGCTCATTCATTCAATGAAATTTTATCTTACATCTAATTTGTGCCAGCAAATTGCTAAGCACTAGAGGTACAAAATTAAATGCTTTCATAGTGGTATATAGTTTAATGTAGCTGGGAACAATGGCATATGAACCATAAAATATAATATTGTAAAACACAATTGTTTTTACAATCAAGATATGCAAAATATGCCAAGGGAGCACACTGGAGTGATTAATTCTTCCGGGACAAAGGACGGTTTTTTCCAAAGAGTGCAGAAGGTAAGGAGAGAATTCTAGACAAGGAAGAGAGTTTTACTATTTTACATGGTTGTCATGTGAATCTACTCTTTCCTTGAACTGCCTGTTGTCCTCTGTCTGGACAGTTAGCCATTTTAATAAAAAAGCAGTGTTCTATGAAGGAAATCTTTCAATAACAACAGATCAGAGGCTTCCATCTCTTATATTTTTCATGTACACAAATTGGTCAATTTCCAGGTAAAAGAAAAAACACAATGGAGAGTTTTATGTTCATGGTGGAAAGCTGAATTTTTCTCCTTTGCAACAAAAATCTGGTAAATTACAGTTTCTTCCCCTTTGAACTTCCATATACCTACCTTAGCATTTCATTTCCCATGAACTATTAGACCCAAACCCCCAGGAAGAATCTGTTTAAAATTAATTATTCAGCTGTTTTTGCCCCCAAACTCCTTCCTACCTCTCTTCCTACCCTGAATTCCCAAACCCCTCAGTTCAAAGAGGCAGAATGAACCCACCATGGATTTTGGAGGGAATTACTTGGTGTAGACAGAAATATCTCACCCAGAGTGTTTTTCCCCAGAAACAAAGGCTGTGGCTCTGCAATGAGGTGTCTGGAGTGGGACTGAAAAGATTGAGGGGATTGGCCCAGTATTACTGTGACCACTTCCACAAACTCCAGGGACTGTTTAATGGGCCACATAAAGAAGGGTTCAGGCAAATGCTTCTAGCAACAGCTGGGGAGTGGGCTGATTTTCAAGGGAACTGAGTCTTCCCTCTGCACTTGAACTCTATGTTTCTATACAATATGTTTATAATGGAGCAAATTCAGAACAGGAATAAGATAATCATATTCATTTTGTGACTTTTTATAAACCATATCCTTGCTGAACAATTGAGCTATGATACTAATATGAGCTTGTTCCTCATCTCTTTGTCTTTAACTCCAGTTAAAAACCCTTCCTGAAGGTCAATTAAAAATGCAAATACTAGTTGGACTCTGACCTAATGAAATCTGTAGTAAATGACTCACTTGAAAGGATCTAATAGAATTTGTTTTTACTAAAATCATGTTTGAACATCAATTCTGAAGTCTTCCAGGAGAAATCATGAATATCCAAAAGCCACTTCAGTTTGCCAAGAGCTAAAGGCTAGGGAGGGTCTTGGATGTCTGCTATCCTACTGGCAGTTCATCCTCGGAAAATAGTTATACATCAAGAGAGATGAAAAAGGAGAAACTACAATGAAAGTCCAATTAATTCTCTATCCCTAAACTTCTGCACATTGAATGCAAATAAGGGTACCTGTTATATAAATAGTATTTCTTTTAATCTACGTTGTTTTACTGATAATAGTTGAGCCTGGCCATGAAAAATATATCGAAAGGGAAATATCCAGCTATGTATGAAATGAAAACAGGAAAATGAACAAGTGTCAATGGTTCATCATCTTCTTTCTGGTAAAATGAAAAATCCTCTGTAAAGTCTTTTATCAGCTCATGGGTCAGCTATTAACAGTTAAGAAAATTCCCCAAGAAGGTAGATGGGCTGCCCTTCTGCATTTGAGAGGGCAAATGTTCCCCAGGACTGCAAGGAGAGAAATTAAAGTTATGTGCATAATATAGATTGTTGGTATACACTAAACTTCCCTGCCATGCCTTTGTTTGAGGAAGACAGTAAAATATCTTTACTGGGATATAAAGGGAACTAAAAAAGATTTGGAAAAGAGTCAGCTTCCAGAGAAATGATATTAATGTAAAACCCATGTTGTGCTAAGGGTTAAATAAGATAATGTATACAGAATGCTTTCTAAATTGTAATGTGAGGTATAAATGTAAAGTATGTTATCTTTTATTGGTTATATTTCTAACTTGGGAAATAATTAAAATTTCAAACCAGAGCATTTACAATTGAAAGACAAATCTAAAGGAATTAAAAAATCCTTCTGAAAATTAAAAAAAAAGGGGGGGGAGCGTAGAATGAAAGTGAGGGAATCAGTGACCCTATATTGTTCTGTGTGCCTGAACAGTAACACAAAAAAAGTTGAAATAAGAGACACTCTCTTAAAGAAAATGATACAAGTTCTCAGTAGTTCAGACTACACAAAAAGACTATACTATGAATCATCCAATATATGAATTTTCAAAAACCGCATTGCAAAATAATTTCAGTATGCTAGAGAGCTGATGATACGATGGCTTGGCACTGACTTAAAACATTTTCCTTAAAGTATCATAACATGATAAAAACAGAATATGAATTTGAAATGATGAACCAAAGTTAAATGTTCTAAAGTCATCTGAAAAGCCTATAGGCACAGGGAGAATTCTCTTTGACAACTTAAAATTATAATGTTCCTAATTAAATCTCATCTTTTGGGCAAATATTTTATGATATATTTTCAACATTTCATCCTGCATTTTAATTTTGTTCAGCTTCGTCACAACTGAACTCATAGCTGACCAACTTAGTAGGTACGATGAGTGATGATTAAAGCTAAATATTTGTTACTTAGTTGCAATTTGATGACTTCTACCTTAGTTTCAACAGAAGTGCCATTTCCCTTTTTCAAATCACATTAATAAGAGGAAAAATACAAATGATTGAATATACATGAGTGATTAATGATGAGGATGCTACCAAAACTGATGGTGGCTTAGGAGAGAGTATTACCATGTAGGAGATAGAAATATTTATTAAATGGCCAAATGAGCTTATGGATATCATCATAAAATGTATGGAGAAGAAAGAATTTTGAAAGTTGAACAAACGAAAAGGAGGGTTGCAAGCATCTCACTATATTCTCCAAACTATTCTTGGAGTTATGTTATGCAGATGTTGGTAGAAGATGAACCTGAAACATTAAAACTAACCAATATGCATCAGTGACCAAGATCATTTTAAAACCCAGACTACCTACCTATCTAATTGGTGCTTGCTCAAAGAAATTGTGCCTTTAGATAACAAGACATCCTTTTAAATTTTATAAAAAGCACATGTATTAGAGGCTTCTTACTTAAACTAAAATGTATGTATTCTTTCTATATAGATGAAAAATCACCTACCAACCCTTAATAGTTCATTAAGCAGTCTTGAGATCTTTTAATTTGTCATATTTTCAACAAATAAGATAATCAAGAAAAAAGAATAAGGCAAACTCAAAAGTTTCTAATGTTTTTCATCACAAATCTTACAGATAAAGCATTAATATTAAGAACAAAAGACAATGGATGAAAATGTTCTTACATCACTCAAAGACTCTCCTTTTCTTCTTGAAATGAAAATAAAGTTAAAAATAAAAACTGTTCACTGCAGTGTATTTGTATAGCTTGTCCAGAAATACAGCAGCAGAGCCCCTGAATAAGAGAGTCTGGCCCCCAGAAGCATAGGTTTTACCAAGTACTATTGTCCAATGTCCAGATGACTCACCATATGTCCCATATTCTCAGTCTCTCATTAGTTTAAGCTCTGTTTACCTGTACAGGGAATAGCACAGACTAAGTGCTATTAGAAATAAAGAATATTTAGAGCTTCTGTTTCTGGCAAGACAGAGGATTAGATATTTTATGAACATTCCCAAACACCAAATGCTGACTTTAAAAATTAAATCTTTTAAAATATATAGCTGATCCTTAAAGAAGTAAAGAAAATATTCATAGGAAAATGACAATGTAGGAGTAAAATTAAAAATTATAAGCAGGAACTTAAGTCTGTGCCTATTGTAAGGGTATTTGATGGCCCAAGTAACCTATTTCTCTTCTAAAAGTCGATGAGGACAAGACACAATGTGCTTGTTCTTCTTCTTTCCACTCACAAACACACAAAGGGCTACACACTCATTGAAAAAATAAAGCTCTAAAAATCCACCCTCCAAAGGGAGATTTGACAAGGAATATTTTGCTCTGGTCTTGGTTCTAGATATGTGTGTGCATGCCTGTGTGAGTGGCACAGTGAGTTTCATGTGTGTAAGGAGATTTGTTGAGGGTAAAGTCTAAAATAAGAGGAAAAATAAAATAATAAAAACACAGAATATTAAAAGGCAAGAAATATTTTTTAAAGAAATATAAAAATAACAAGACAAAGAGAAAGCACAAAACAAGATAGAAAAAATAAATTCAAATGTGCTGGTAATTATAGTGAACGTAAATGGACTAAGCATTACAGTTAAAAGACAAAGACTTCCTACACTGCTTTAATTTTTAAAAAAGTAAACCATAACTCTACACTCTATAAAGAGTAAATAAAGCAGAGCATAAAGGGAAAAATACAAAGATTTGTAGACAGAATTTTTTAAAATGCAGCTTTGGGCAGTTTTAAAGTGCTGTATATAAAAGTTGAAAGAAAGGGGCAAGATATAAACCAATTAAATACCATCAAAAGGAAAAGAGTATGATATCACACAAAGCAGATTTTAAGGCTAAAAGCATTATACAAATTTAAAAAGTCACCCCATAACAGTATTTTTTAATCTAAGGGAAGGGCGTACCAATTTAAAACTCACATGTAATTATCAATATAATTTCATCTTCATATATAAAGCAAAAGAACAAATTGGCAAATCCACCCTCATAATCTAATCAGGACCCTGTCTCAATCATGGATCGTTCAAGCAAACAAAAGAAAAATCAATTAGATTAAAACAGTTTTTCTTCCAAGCCAATTAACACACTTGATCTAATGAACTTATATAGAAGTCTGGTCCCCAAGATAAGAGAATAGATGCTTTTCTGAAGTACACATAAGGCATTTGTGTAACTTTACAATATGAAAGTACAAAGTAATGTTTGACAGGTTCATATAGACCGTGTCATTTGACCAAAATGCAGTTAAGATAGGATTCAATAACAAGTTCACAACAACCCATATATTTGAAAACTTTAAAAACAGTTCTATACAAGTAATAGATCAAGGATGAATTAGGTGAGATGGCCAAATTACTTGAAAAAATGTAGTAAAACTCAAGAAGAAAAAGATCTGAATTATTAAGGAAATGGAATCAGTGTTTAAAAATCTTCACCCAAGAAATATACCAACCCTATAGGAAATTTCTATTAAAGTTGAAAGAACATATAATTCCTACATTATACAAATATCATTTGAGACCAAAAATTAAGGAACATTCCCTAAATCTTTAAAGACAACAAAATCAGGCAAAGTAATTCAAGAAAATAAAATTACAAAGTAACCAGATCATGAATATAGACACAATCCTCCCTCGCCCCCAAAAAAACAATGGAGTCTTATTCAGCCATAAAAAGGAATGACATTCTGATACATGCAACCATATGGATTAACCTTGAAGATTTCATGTTGAATGATATAAGCTAGACACAAAAGGACAAATATCGTATGATCTCACTGATAAGAAATAATTAGAATAAGCAAACTCATAGAGTCAGAATCTAGAATATAGGTTACCTGGGGCTTGGTTGGGGGTAGGGCAGAGGAAGTTGAGACTCAAAATGTACAGAGTTTCTTTTTGGAACAATGGAAATGTTTTGGTAATGGATGGTGGTGATGGTAGCACAACATTGCAAATGTACTTAACACTGAAATGTGTATCTTAACATGAATAAAAGGGGAAATGTTAGGCTATATATATATATATATAGTAGTAGAATTTTTAAAATACTTTTAATCCATGAAACTGTACTACACAAGCAGTGAGCCCCAAGTTAAACCATGGGCTATAGTTAATAGTACAATTATAAAAATATGCTTTAATCAATTGTAACAAATATACCACACCAATGCAAGGTGTTAATAATAGGGGAGGTATATGGGAATCTTGATTTTATGCATGATTGTTCTGTAAACTCACAACTTCTCCAAATAGAAATCAAAC
>JAQZBX010092599.1:0-12253 GCA_029593785.1 Cabassous unicinctus
GAAAGTTTCCTTTAATTCCTATATTTTGTAGTATTTTTTATCAAGAAAGGATGTTGTAATTTGTCAAATGCCTTTTCTGCATCAATGGATAAGCTCATTGATTTTTCTTCTTTGATTTTTTAATGTGGTTTATTACACTGATTGATTATTTTGTGTTGTACAACCCTTGCATGCCTGGTATAAAACCCATTTGATCATAATGAATAATTCTCTTAATGTATTGAATTAAATTAGCAAGTCTTTTTTGGGGGATTTTTGTATCCATTTTCATTAGGGAAATGAGCCTGAAGTTTTCTTTTTTCATATCTTTACCTGTTTTTGGCATTAGGTTATATTGGTTTCATAAAATGAGCTTGGTAGCATTCCCTCCTGTTCAATTTTTTTTTAAGAGCTTGACTAAGATTCATATTATATTTTCTTTGAATGCTTGGTTGAATTTACCTGTGAAACTATCTTGCCCTGGGCTTTTCATTTTAGGGGGTTGTTTGATGACTGCTTGGTTTGATGGATTTGTTCAGGTCTTAATTTTCTTCTTAAAACAAGTAAAGATTGTTTGGGTGTTTTTTTTAGGAATGTGTTTATTACATCTAAGTTGTCTAATTTGGGGACATGTGGCTGTTCACATTATCCTCTAATAATCTTTATTATTTCTGTGTGGTCATTGTTAATGACCCCCTCTCATTTCAATTTTATTATTTGCCGTCTTTTATTTTGTCAGTCTAGAAAAGGGTTGCTGATTTTATTGATCCTTTCAAAGATCAAAACGTGGTTATATAAATTATCTCTATTCATTTTTTACCCTCAATTTCATTTATTTATTCTCTAATGATTGCTTTTTCTTTCCTTCTGCTTGCTTTGGGATTATTTTGCTGTTATTTTTCTGATTCTTCTTGGTGTTCTGTAAGGTCTTTGATTTTAGTTCATTATTCTTTTCTAATGTAGATACTTAGGGCTATAAATACCTCCCTCTCAGGACTGTCTTCATTGCAACCCATAGATTTGGATATGTTGTTTTCTCATTTTCAATCACCTTGAGAGATACTGAACTCTTTTGCAATTTCTCCTTTGACCCACTAATTGCTTAAGAGTGTGTTGGTTTTTTTCCATATATTTGAGTAATTTTCAGTTCTCTCCCTGTTATTGATTTCCAGTTTCATTCCATTATGGTCAGAGAAAGTTATTTGTTAATTTAAATCTTTTTAAATTTATTGAGACATTTTGAGACACAACATATGGTCCACCATGGAGAATGATCCATGAGGACTTGAGATGCTTGTATATCCTGCTGTATGGGGTACAATGTTCTTTTATATATCTATTACGTATAGTTCATTCATCAAAATTCATTTCCTTGAATTGATTAGATTTGTTTGAACATCACTGATTAATTGTTTATAATTCTGTGTCTCCTCTGAAGTTTTCAGTTTTTTCTTTGTCTCGGCCATATATTCCTGTTTCTTATAATGTCCTGCAATTTTTTTTTGCTGATTTCTAGACATCTGATTATCTTTTTGAGTTGACATTAATAATCACTTTCTCTTTTTTCCTAAGGTTTTATTGTTTATTGGTTTTCTGTTAAAACTCTTCTTTGACACTTGTTCAACTGATTTTAAACATTTAGAATAACCAGTGTTAACTGACCAGATTTTTCCAGCTCTTCTTCATCTTTCCTTGTCCTGGATATGTATTACCATATATATATTTGTAGAATCATTTTTTTAAATTGCAGTATCTGTGCAATTATTTTACCCCCAGGAATCACTGTCCTTAGCCATTTCTGGAAGCTTCCTAATCTCTCTCACATTCTGATACACTCTGGTTTGGAATCGATTAATAAGAATTTTCAGAAAATGACAACTGGGTTACTTTCATCAGAAATAACATAGGGCATAATAACTTAAAATCAGAGTTGTATCTTTCTTTACAGTCATATAATACATACAAAATTCACTTCAATGGTCTTTTTTATTAGATAACTTGAAAGTTTACAAAACACTTATTCATAACATACAGGATGCCCATACATCATCCAGCATCAAACACCTTACATTTTGTGACACATTTGTTACAAATGATGAAGGACATCAACATAATACTAATGCTATCTTTATATAGTTTAATATTTTGTGTACTTTCCCAAGCCATCCTATTATTAACACCATGTATTTTTATTGTATATTTCCTATAGTTCATGACAGAATATTCTCATATTTGTACTGTTAGTCACAGTTCTCATACACCATGGGGTACATTATGTTATATGTTCCCCTTCCTTGTAAAATCCATCCATAGTGTATACTCAGTGGCTCTCAATTTTATCACAGAGTTGTGCTGTCATAACCTCAGGCAATTTTAGAAAGGTGTCATAGCTCCAAGACAAGAAAACCAAACCTCTCTATAATCTCCTATTGTTGACCCATTGCATTTATATAACACCTTCTTTGCCTTTGCTACAAATATATTACAATATTACTGTTAACTATATTCTATAAATGACATTAGTTGTATTTTACAATGTATCACCATATTCTTAACATCTTAAAATAGAGGAACATTCTTGCATTTGTACTATTAGCCACAATCCTCATCCACCACCATATCACTATATTGTACAGCCCCTATATTATCTTCCAGCTTTCGTTCAATTGACATCAACCTCCTAGACTACCCCTTTCATCCATAGTCACAATTTAAGTCAATACTTTTGATAAGTATACTAGGTTATGCCACAACGATTTTTACTTGCTTTCTTTTAAAACCTATTCTGAAATATGTCATATTTTTCTTTAATTTAGTGGCAAATAGGCAAGAAATTTTGTATTTTTTGTTGTTGATCATTTTAAACATTATATGATTTTCCTTCATACCTTAATGTTAGCCCAAACAAGTAGGAAAATATTTTATTGGGGTTTGCACAATATTAAGGATATATTATAATGAAAATAGCATAAGCATATTATGACATAAAAATGAAAATGTATTGAGTCACAAGTGACCTATGAAACATTTTGAATAGATGTCTTTTGTTAATTTCAAAACATATATATGCTAATACTATTGACAATAAACACTATTTAAAATTTAACTAATCTCTAAAGCATTGTCATGGATTCCATACTAATCAGGAGTTGAGTGTAAAACTGGCCTCTCTGGAGGGGGAAATCACTATTCCTCCAGGTCTCCTGAGAAGTGTGTCCCATATGTTTGTTTCAAAGGGAATAACCATGTGTACAAAGAATCTAGAAGCACAATTGTTCTTCTAATTAAGGGGAAATATAAATCTCCCTGAGAAGTGACTCCATAAATTTTATTCAGTGAAAAAAGAGGCAGAATCACAGATTTTGTACAGTCTTTAAATTGTACAAAATAAATTTTCACGTTACTGAAGATAAATATGATTCAACATTTGTCAGGTATATTTGAATTATAAATTTATGTTTTTACTTATAATAGTTAAACAAAATTCACTTAAATATCATATTATATTGTTATTCATTCACTATCTGAATGTTAATGATTCTAGTTTGACTATAGTTGATTGGTTTTAAAAATGGTAAATGATTAAATGTATGTGATATATTGGTTGCACTAAGAATGGAAAATATAATGTTACAGAAATGAACAAGACATTAAACTAGCACAAGCACTAAGAATGAAATATTACTTTAACTAGATTTTAAAAGATAGCTAAGGATAGGCAACAGTAAGCTAGTAAAGCATTTCTGAGAAATCAGTCCACATGAACAAAATACTTTCACTGGTGATATTCAGTGAAGTTTTTTACTATGAACATGTTTTATATTATTTACTGGCAATGAGAAATAGATATGATGTATGTAGAATTTGAATATCCTACTCATTTTTTTTTAAATCTTCACATTAAAATTGTAATGTAAACATTTTTAAATATCACTGAGTTAATAAGGAGAATAGGAACAAAATCACTGATCCCCCCCGTCACCAAAGGCTATGCATTTTCACATCCTCATGTACTCCAAAGTAGATATATAGCAGCTTTTGCTTAGAGAAATGACAATTTCTAAGGATAAAAATAAAAAAGTTCAATCTGAAGTGATGGAGGAGAGAAATAGACTTCTAAGTGTCAATTACAATGAATAGCTGGAACTTAGGATATGTCTAATAAGCAGTCTTTAGGTCAATAGCTTCAACTTAAACACCAATTATTGTATATAATATTTAATAAAACTTTATACTTTAAGAACTTTAACTTGATGAAAATAAGATTGATAGAGGAAACATGCATAATTGAAAGGTTATTGTAGAAGAAAAATTTACAAAAATATTTTGCAACATATTAGAATTTCATATGAATATACTTATGGAAGTAAAAGGAAATTATTATGATGATATTGTACACATACAATGTTAGCCAAATTGTATACTATTTTTATTACAAATATATTATATTTAAATCAGCTATTAGTAAGAACACAAATTCTAAAATTCCTATAGTTATTATCCCCTCTATCTTATATTCTCCACATAAAAATTAAATAATTGTGAAATCATACCTCTTGAGATAACTAGTTTTAGAGTTGAAAGTATACTTAAAAATGAAACAATATTTATTTTTAATTTTAAATATGTCAAGGTAAGCACATGTAAATAGTTGTGATTAAAACTATATTGACTACGGAGATTTCAGTAAAATCTTGAATAACATGTAGGCAAGATATCTGGACAGAAAATACTCCTTCATCAAATATTAGAAATTTTGCCTGATTACATAATTATACCTACAAAATTGTGTGGAAGAGAGGGCAAAATTCAATTTAAACTGTAAACCATGCTTAGTGTCAAAGCTCCAAAACGTGTTCATCAATTGTAACAAATGTATCACACTAATGAACGATTCTGTTAATGTAGGAAAATGTGGGAGGGGTTGGGAGCAGGGCATATGGAAATCACCTTTATGTTTTATATAATATTTATGTAACTCAAGCATTTTTTTAAAAAATAAAAAGTATATTTAAAAAATTAGTTTAGGCATAAGAAGGGTCTGCATAGTTATGCATAGAGCTCCAGTAGGGTTAGGAGACCAAGGATTATGACTAAAGATTTTTACTGGCATTTTTTTGTTTGTTTGTTTTTCATTTATTTAAATATAATATCATATTCATATATCTAGCCACCATTGATTTCTTTAAAAAATTTATTAAAGTTATCACTCATACATGAACATACATGAACAATAAGGGTATAGTAATAGTTGTAAACTTATAAAACAAACATACATACATCATACAGGGCTCTCATAACTCACCCTACCACCAATAACTTGCATTGTTGTGAAACATTTTTAACTAATGATTAAAGAGCATCCTCAAAATATTACTAATAACCAAAGTATTTTCCCATAACCCACCACATTATTATTATTATTTTATATCATTTATACATGAACATACATAAACAATAAGTGTATAGTAAAAGTTGTGAACTTACAAAGCAAACATTTATAACATCATACAGGGGTCCCATACATCAACCCTTCACCAACACCTTGCATTGAATTGTGAGACATTTGTTACAAATTATGAAAGAATATTGTCAAACCTTACAACTTATTATAGTCTCCATTTTATATTTGGTGTATTTTTCTCCCAACCAACCCTATTATTTTTTTTTAAATATATTTTTATGACAGAATTTGCAAACTTACAAAACAATCATGCACATGTGCAGAATTCCCCAACAACATTTCTCTATCAACACACCAGACCCTGGTGGAATATTTGTTACAGATTATGAGATAATATTACCTGATTAGTACCAGGTCCACAGCGTACACTTGGCACACATCTTCCACACTCCCCCGTCATCAACACAGCACATCTCTGGCATAGATGCAAGAATACCACATTATCACTGCTAACCACACTTCATAGGTCACTCTGACTGCATTTTTCCCATGCTTCTCCACACTCCCACCACCCTGCAGTAGTAAAGTACATCTGCTCTAGCTCACAAAGGACAGTCTTGCATCTGTAGCATCAACCACCATTCTCATCCACCTCTGGGTCCACTGTGCCATCCAGTCCCTAGACTATTCTCCAGCTCTCTGTCAATTGGCATCTACATCCCCAGACCACCATACTCAGCCTCACCTCCATTTATAAACCAGCTGCCACTCCCACAATGTGCCACCATCAACTCTGTACATTTCCACACTTTTACAGTAGAGCCAATCAAAAACTCTACATATATTTAATATCAGTAGTCCATCTCAGTCCTCCTATAATCTCCTTTAAGAATCCATTACCTATGACGAGGTCTTGAATATATTTTCCTACATTTTCTTCTAGAAGATTTATGGTGTCTGCTTTTATATTTAGGTAATTGATTCATGTTGAGTTAATTTTTGTATAGAGTGTGAGAAAGGGGTCCTCTTTCCTTCTTTTGCTATGGGTATACAATTTTCTCAGCAACATTTTTTGAATGGATTGTTCTGCCAGAGCTGGGTGGGTTTAACAGGCTAGTCAAAAATCATTTGACAATAGACGTGAGTGTCTGTTTTTTACCATCAATTGAGTTCCATTGGTCTATGTGGCTGTCTTTATTCCGGTACCATGCTGTTTTTATCACTGTAGCTACATAATTTAATTTAAAGTCTGGAAATGAGAGTCTTCCAACTTTGCTTTTCCTTTTTAAGATGTTTCTGGCTATTCAGGACACTGAACCCTTCCATATAAATTTGATGATGTTTTCCATTTATTTAAAAAATGTTGGTGGAATTTTTATCGAGATTGTATTGAATCTGTATATCAATTTGAGTAGAATTTGACATCTTAATGATATTTAGCCTTTCAATCTATAAGCATGGAATATTCTTCCAATTATTTAGATCTTTTTAAAATTTCTTTTGACAATGGGTTGTAGTTTTCTGAATACAAGTGCTTTAAATCTTTGGTTAAGTTTATTCCTAAATATTTGAGTTTTATTTTGTCAGATTTTATTTTCACTACTCCTTTGACACTTTTAGTTACTTGTATTGATATTATCTTCATTTCTAGACTCACTTCCACACCTCTGTCTTCTGTCTTTTCTTTTCAGGTGGTAACAAAGCCTTTAGTATTCCTTGCAAAGCAGGTCTCTTGGTTACAAACTCTCTCAGTTTCTGTTTATCTGTGAATATTCTAAACTTGCCCTCATTTTTGAAAGTCAATCTTGCCGAACATAAGGTTCTTAGTTGAAATTTTTTCTCTTGCAGTATCTTAAGTATATCATACCACTGTCTTCTTGCCTCCACGGTTTCTGATGAGAGATCAGCACTTAATCTTATTGGGTATCTCTTATATATAATGCATTGCTTTTCTCTTGTTGCTCTCAGACTTCTTTCTTTGTCTTTGGCATTTGACATTCTGTTTAGTATGTGTCTCAGAGTTGGTCTATTAGGATTTTTTCAGATGAGAGTGTGTCCTGCTTCTTGTACATGGATATCTATGTCCTTCAATAGGGTTAGGAATTTTGTACCATTATTTCTTCAAATATTCCTTCTACCTCCTTTCCCTTCTCTTTTCCTTCTTGGACCCCAAATGACATGTAGGTTTGCATGTCTCTTGCTGTCCTTAATTCCCTGAGACCTTGTAAAGTTTTTCCAAATTTTTCTTCATCTGTTCCTTTTTATGTTCACTTTCTGAGGCCATTTCTTCAAGCTCATCAATCCTTTCTTCTGCCTCCTCTATTATATGATTCCAGTGTATTTTTTATTTCTTTTTAGCACCTTTCATTCCATAAGATCTGCTTTTTTTCTATATATACTTTCAAATTCTTCTTTGTGCTCATCCAATGTATTCTTTTTTAAAATACATATTTTAAAAGATGCTTAGATTACATAAATGTTACACAAAAATTACAAGGATTCTCATGTTCCCCACCTCCCACACCTCCCATAATATCCCACAAAAACATCTTTCATTAGTGTGGCACATTACCTGCAATGGATATACACATCCTCGGTCTTTGCCATTAAGCATGGTTCATAGTTCACATTGTAGACCACACTCTCTCCCACACAGATCTGCATGTTATATGCTGATGTAAAGTGGCCTATATCTGTCATTGTAATGTCACTCAGGATAATTCCCAAGTCCCAAAAAGCCCCTGTATTACAACTGCTTTTCCCTTCCCTGCCCCAAAAGTGTCCAGTGGCCACTGGCTCCTCCTCACTGCTGTAATTTCTTCCATTACTTAAATCACAATAAGTCTACAACAGAATACCAGTGAGTCCACACTAGTCCACAGCTCTTCCCCCAATCCTGAGGAGTTTGAGATGCGGATGTCCACTCCACCTCTAAGTGAGAGGGGGCTTATATCCCATGGGTACAATGGATGGGATTATCACGCCTGCAGCTGCAGGCTCTCTCCATTCCCTGGGATGGCCATTGTCCATCATCATCTGCTCACCAGGTGACTTGGGTGAGTCCTTTGAGCTATAGAGTAGGAGTTGCAACTCCACTGAGATTCCAGGCACAGCTGGCACATGGGCAAACCAAAGCCTCCAGTCTCTGGAAGTACACCTAGAACTCCAGCACCACATATAGCTTCGAATAGAAGGGACTGATGCATCATGTGCAAGGAGGACTTATTTGCATCCAACTCTGTCACTGTCAGGAGTACAGATTCCAAAGTATAGCCCTTTGATAAGGCATCAATCTCTGGAGCTATCCCCCCTTATATAGGACCTGGGTGTCTCCAGAGCCCTCAGGAGACCCTCTGTGTGGGGTGATATCCACTTTGGTATTCTATGAGATCCTACTCATGTGTGCATAAGCGTTACCTCTGGGATGACCTCCCCACACTCTTTGAAGTCTCTTAGCCACATGAACTCATTTGTCTTTACCTTTTCTCCTTTTTATTCAAGGTCTTTTTGTAGTCACATTTCCAGTTGGCACTTGGTTTTAATCTCTCACTGCCAGTGAGACTCATCACTGGGAGTCATGTCCCATGCTGGGGAGAAGGTAATGCATTCATATGCTGAGTTTGGCTTAGTGAGAGTCACATTTGAGCAACAAGGAGGCTCTCAGGTGGCAACCCTTAGGCATCCCATAACAGTAGGCTAAGTTTCAATTACAAGAGCAAACTCTCATAAGGCTAGTCATCAATAACAAGAACCCATTAGTGGACCATCCTCCTTTGCCAGACACTGCCCCTGCACTCATGGGACTGTTGCTGCTCCCTTGGAGACTGTGGCAGAGCTCTCCAGGCTGGGAATTCAGTATTCCCCCATTTAATGAGTGATTGTCCAGCCACTGTAACCATGCCCCACCTCTTGACATTTAGACAATTTTATATATCTTTCATGTATAGTCAGGTGAAGTTCCTCCCACGAATTTCTTCAAGCTCACCAATCCTTTCTTCTGCCTCCTAAAATCTGCTGTTATATGATTCCAGTGTATTTTTAAATTCATTTTTGCATCTTTCATTCTCATAAGATCTGCTATTTTTCTATATATTCTTTCAAATTCTTCTTTGTGTTCATCCAGAGTCTTCTTAATATCCTTAATTTCTTTAGCCATCTCATTGAATTTATTAAGGAGCTTTGTTTGAACATCTAGGATTAGTTGTCTCAACTACTTTATGTTATCTGGAGACTTATCTTGTTCCCTTAACTGGGCCATATCTTCCTGTTCTTCGTGTGGACTGTAATTTTTTGTTGGTGTCTTGGCATCTGGGTTATGAGAGTGTTTGTTCTTGGTGCAGTTTTTCTCTTATTTTAGGGCTTCCTGCCCTTCTCCCTTGCTGGTTGTGTAGTAGGAGCCAAGGATGTAGTTCGTGCTATAAGCTGTGGAGATCAAGGTACCCTCATTTCCCTAAGAACCAATGAAGCTTCTCCCAACATTCTCTTTTGCCACAAGTTAGGACAGAGTCACAGCTGTGTGGAATAACCCAACTCATTCAGGCCTAGGCTGTAATTGCCCAGAGAGTGTGATGAAGCTTCACACCCCTTTCTCCCTTGCCTAGGTTGGGGATGCAGATGCAGGTGTGGGCAGCAATCCATGCACTGCAGGTCCAAGATGACCACAGGTGCCACAGGAGACTTTCCAATTATTCAGTCTGTGCCAGTTAAATGTACCTGCAGTTACCTGCATAGGATGGTGCAGGGCCCATCAGCTTTCTTCCTGCTAGAGGTGGGGCTGAAGTCTAGGCGAGGGCTGTAGGCCAATCTCTGTGAAAGAAACTGGTCCCATAACAGTGGAGGATGGGCCTTGGCCTCCATGGTATGGAGTGCTCTACTTAAGAATCTTCTCTGCAGATTGACAGTCTCCTCCTTCCATTCTTCCAGAGATGTTGCAGGATGCACTTCAGGTCTCCTGGAGCCCCCAAACATGTGCTCTTTATAGCTCTGGGTGATCACCAAGTGCCCCATTACAGCAGCTGATTCTCAGAGTTCTTTGCCGCCATCTTGCTGGTTTAGCCACTATTGATTTTTTTTTAATGGCATTTTTGTATTAAAAAAATTGAAATGTCCACCAAATATAATTGGGTATACTGGGTGGGAGATGGTTGTAATGTGGGAAACTCTTTGTAATAGCTTCACAAGTTTTCTATATAATAATACTGTTCAAAAATAAAGGTCATTAAAAATAAAAAACATGAGACTGTGGAATAACATGGCCAATCAGTTAGGCATATAAGTCTTAGCTCTGACTAAAACAACGAAGAAAAAGCCAGAGGCTGCCAGGGGAACTTCTTTGGGGCACAGCAAATCAGGACACTGCTTACAAACTCCCAGAAGAGTGAGGGTCAGAGATACAAAGAAGCCAAAACAAGTAATGGGAACATAGACAACAGCAACAAAATAGAATAAGAAAAAGAAAGTGTCAAAGAGAAAACTTAACACAAACACACACAAACAGCAATTGAATAAAATTCTACAGTAAAGAAAGAAGCTAATCAACTGAATAAACCCATCAAGATAAAAAGATGACCAGACAGCAACAAATATTTACAAACCGTACTAAGAAACAGGAAGACATGGCCCAGTCCAATGAATAAACTAAAAACCAGGAAGAGATGCAGAACATGGAACAACTAATCAAAGCTGTCCAAACAAATATCATGGATCAAATTAATGAAGTGAAGGAAGAGATTAAGGATATTAAGAAGACATTGGGAAACTATAGTGATTAAATTGTAAACATACATAAAAAGATTACGGATATGATGGTGATGAATGACATAATCCAAGAAATCAAAAATACACTGGGCAGACAGATGGCAAGATGGCATCAGTTTAAGTGGGCACTCACCATTTCTCTTGCAAAAAATGGTTGAGTGGGGACATGATCCTGCCCGAGTGACCTATTCTGGGAGTGCACAGAGTGGGAGACTTTGGGGCATCAATCTAGAGGAAGCTGGACAAAGAAATAAATTGCTCAACATAAAACCATAATATTTTAGCCCTGTGGCTGGAAACTACAGATGGCTAAGCCCCACCCTCAAGGCAAAAATCCACTGTGAGCCCTGACTCAGGCTGGCCACCCAGCAGGAGGGAGCATTCTCTGAAGTGTAGGAGGGTTTTGGCAAAGGGTGGAGAGGTGTTTTCTTTCTGTGGGTTTGGCTGTCTGGACCCCTTTGAGCTTTGAGGATCATACCAGCCAGCTGAAGGTGGAACCAGGAAGAGGGGAGAGGCAAATCTGCTGAGGAAGCCTGATTTACCTAACAACCCTGGGATAGAGAAACTTGGCCTGTGAGAGGGCAGAATCAGGCAATTGACTAGTCCCATGCTGAAAACTATCAAAATTTCAACTCCCATAAGGGAGGGGGCAGTAGGAAATCTTATCAAGCTTGCAAGAGCCTATTTAGGGTACCCTGGGAGGAGGGGGTGGTCTAGAAAAGGGTTGAGAGTTATTTCTCTGTGATGAATTCCTTTAGCAGGGTCCCATTTGAATTTCAAAAGGGAACTCAACCTTACCTGGAGAGGGGAAGAGGGGTCTGCTCACATAGCCTATTGAATACTGCTGCCCTGGAGAGTCAAACTTGCCTGAACGAAAGTGATTGGATAGCTTTCTGAAGAGCTAACGGACCCAAGGAGAAATTTTAACTCAGTAGAGGAATTTCCATCTTGAATATATGTGGTCCCTAGTTTAATTCCCAGCTCCTCTTAGATTAGTGATTCACCAGGATATTAAACATCCAGTTGATACTTTAGTACAGGGAAAACATATACATTATTTTTGTACCAGCTTCTCTTGGGTTCCTTATTTTTCCTAAAAAAAAAAAAAAAAAG
>JAQZBX010092600.1:0-12264 GCA_029593785.1 Cabassous unicinctus
TTTTTTTTTTTTTTTTTTAAATGAAATCTCATTCTTGGAATCTGTTTTATGACCACGAGTGTTTACCAGTCCACAGAAATCTCTCTTCTGAATTTCTAAAACCTAGCTGCTTCAATTATCACTATGCATATATTTCTTGATCCTGGAGATGTCTTTTAGCCCTTTTTATTTTTGTCATACCCTAACTCCATATAGTTTAAAGCATATACAAAATTCTTAGTCTGTTAATTCACTCCCACCACCACCTACTTTTGGGAGCAAGCTATTTCCTAAATATATTCTTCTAATTGTCCAACTTTATGGACCATTTTTCTGTTTCTGCTTCATTAGTAAGAACCACTGGGAGAGATTCTTCTTGGTAATTATCACACAAACATCTCATTTTTGTTAAGTGCTATCTCATGGCTCACTTAGCAGAAATATTTGAGGAGCAATACCCATAGACTAATGATCACTTAGAGGCATCATAAGGAACTGCTGTAAGATTTTACATTCAGAGTGTTCCATGCTTGGAAACTTTTGGTCCTGAAGCATGGCATATGGGAAAGAATACTACTGTTAATATTAGAGGCAGCAATCCTGAATTCAATTTGTAGATCTGGCATTTTTTATTTTCTTTGTTTCTGGGATAATTAGCTCCAATTTCTTATTTGTAAAGTCTATACAATGGGATAACATTTTAGGGTGATGAGATGAAATGTTCTATTTTAAAATATCTTTGCTATCCATACTGCAAGAAAGACATTAAGATATATTGCATCATCAGTGATGTTATTATAAGGTGCTCCAGATTAGAAGCCATGATTTATGAGTGTAGACAGATTTATGTGAAATGTTGACAACTAAATACTACTTTCCTAGGGGGAAATTTTTTTAAAAAATCTATAAAATTTTGGAGTGCTCCATTTTAAAATGTTTTAATGACTCAGAACATTGCATATCTTTTTTTTGTTGTTGTTACCATTCAAATAATAGATACTATCAGAACATGCTATCAACCCAAGGGAAAAAGTACAGGTGGAGAACAACCCAAACTTTCTAAATGGACTGGTTTGTAAACAAAGTGGCAATGGATCCAAAATAGAATATCAAGCCACATAAACAGGGTGCTGGCATTCCATACTAATTCTTTTCAAGAAAGAACAGTGAATGAATGTGACTGAGCATATTGTGTCTAAGCATTAAAGTGGAGAAAAAAGATTTCTGAAAACACTGTGGTACCTGTCATTGTGTTTTACTATAAAAAACAAGTTTTGATATGGGAGATTTTAAGGTCAAAATGTGGCAAATATCCACTGAAGTCAGAGCTTTTCACCACTATTTTCATTTTGGTTAATGTGAGAAAATAAGGGAGAACATTGAATATGAAGACCATTCACTGTTAAATCATGTTTCCTGTTTGTATTACTACATTTCAACCACAAAATAATTGAACATTTGGATTTCATGTCTTATCTTTTGTTTCTTTCACTTTTAAAAAACAAAATATTTTCATTATTGACAGTTACATGCAAATGCAATGAGAAATCAAGACAAATAATGGAACAGTTATCTCAACAGTTGCAATATCTCTGTGACCCAAAATCCTAAAGAAATTAGGAAAACAAAACCTGGCTATAAAATCTCAGGAAATTTCTTTAATCTCTCTGTGCCTTAGTGTTTTCATAGGTAAAACAGGAATATTGATAGCATACACTTCATAGAGTTTTGTGTGGATTTATTTTGACTTAATTGAAAGAGTCCCTTTCAAAGCTTAAGCTTGAAAAGCACTGCTCTAATGCCTTATATTTCCTTTTCTGCTCAATTGGACCGTCCAGTAAAAGCTCTGCATTTACCATGTACAGCCATTGCTGTTGTTACCCACCATTTTCCCATCACCCTTGCATCCTCAGTGTAAACCCCTAACTGCCAGCACCTGCAGGTCAGTACTTGAGAGCTTGCTCCTGATTCTGGAGCCCCTTCACTACCCGCTGAAGTCCAAGAATGTGGCTGTCAACCAATGATTTATGGGAGTTGGTGTATGGATATCCAGTTCCTTACCCTTCAGGTATGATAATTATAAAACCTGTGTTCTACAATGGATCCCACAGTTTCCCCAATGGAGTTAAGTTTTAGTCCCAATAGTGGTAGCTAGTTTGATAATCTACCTTTTGTTAGCTACCATCTCTTTTTGTATCACTTTCCAACTTTGCTACCAGTGGCTCTTTTATCTCCCAAATAAATGACGTAACTACAAAATCATTTCTTAGGGTCTGCTTCTGGGGAACCCAAAGAGAGGAAATTATTCTTAGGATATTTTGTATTCACCACTCCCCAGTATGATAATTTATGATTTTTAAAGTTTTTCTGTTTATCTGATCTATTCAACTTGTATGTGGAAGAGTAGCAAGAAATGCTGATGGTTTGCACAGTGAGAGAAGGGCTTGCATTCACCTGTATACCTTTCAATTCTTGTGGGTGGGCACTGCAGTTCACAACAGGCAAGCACTCATAGGAAGGAGATGCCCTTATCAAATGAATCCCCAAGGGAAAATATTTAAATTTGAGTCAATAATTACATAAAAATCATGCAGGCGATTAGTATAAAAGAAAGATGGCTCTGAAAATCAATGGTAAAAGGGCATAGCGTTTAATATATTGTGTTGAGAAAACTCCCCTCTCAGTGGAAGAAAATAAAACTTGTTACAACTTTAGATGGAATAAAGAACTAAATATGAAAAGTTAAAACTATGAAGTCATTAGAAGAAAATGTAGGAAGTTATTTTTGTGACCTAGGGATAGGTAAGGATTTCTTAAACAAATTGTCTTTGGAAAATTAATGACCATTTGATGACATAAAAATTAAGGAGTTCTATTCCAAGAACAGTACAGACAAAGATAATAAGCTGCCAGAATGAGAGAAAATATTTGTGGTATAAAAACTGAGAAGGGGTTAGCAACAAATATGAATATAACTCATGATGACCAATAGTATTGAAGATATAAAAAATGGGCAGTATCTATGAGCAGGAAAATTAAAGAGAAAACACAAAAAACTTATAATCATGTGATAAGGTACAAAGAATATTTGGTATCAGAGAAATGCAAATTAAAATAATAATGGAATATAAATTTATATCTCTTAGACTGGCAAAAATTACAAATCAGGCAAATGTCAAATATTGGTATGGTCAAGGATTCTGTCGGGATGGCTAGTGTAAGCTATGAAGACAAACAACCCCAAAATGAAAGTGGCTAAAAGGAAGACTTTTTGAAATGCTACATGCTTCATGTGCATTATAGGGTCAACAGTAGTCCTCTGTTACCTGCACTCAGGAATTCAGGTTGACGGGACATCACCAACTGAACATTGTTGACTGCCGTGGGTCTTAGGTTGCCTTGTGAGTAACCATCACAAATGCCACACTATGGGTTGGCTTAAACAATAGGACTCTATTGGCTCACAGTTTTGAGTATAGGAAATGTCCAAAATCAAGATATCAGCAAGGTCTGCTTTCTCCCCAAAGACTAGTGTTCCGGTGCTAGCTTGGGGCAATCCCTGGAGTTCCTTGGTTTGTCTCTCTACCTCCTGTACTCTCCTTTCTGGCTTCTGTGACTTCTCGGTTTTCTTTATAAGGCCTACAGTAATCTGGATGAAGGGCCTACCCTGGTTCTGTTGGGCCACAACCTTAACTAAAAATAACATCTTCAAGAGGTCCTCTTTACAATGGAGTCGTATCTACAGGGACACGGATTAAAATTAAGAATGTGTTTTTCGGGGAGTATAAGTCATGCCAGTGGGGAAGGAGAGCTCTAGGAGCAGAGGGCATAAGAAGGGCTGTGCAGGCGGGAGTTTCAGGTGTGTGTGTGTGTGGAGGGGGACATTTGCATTGGCAGATAAAAGGCACGTGTCATTTCCACCTACAGCTCATTGGACAGAGATACTCATTTGTCCATGGCCACATTGAATTTGAGGAACCTTCAGGCATTGCTGGTGGAAGAAAAGAGAGCTGCAGCCATCCTACAGAACAATCTAGCAATACATAGTTAAGTATATGCATACCCTATAAGTCTATTCTCTTCCCAGGGTTAATGGATTTAACATTTCTCTCTTTTAGGCTAAAAACAAAACTCTCTAAATTGCTCCAATCCTAGTTTGCTGCAAGGCTCTTGCTTTGGAACCTTAGAATTCCCTTCATTGTTATAGATCCTCTTGAAAGTTGGAATGATAATTCTCCACATTGCAACTACCAAAACCAGTGAAACAAGATACTTGGGCCCTCCTAGGACTTTCTTAAAGAAAGAAATTTGTTTCTTTCATAGTTAACTTTTTTTTTAAAAGAAGCCAATTTTTTTGTTGTAAATAACAACCAAAAAATTCAAAAGTAAGCAAATCGTTCACATAAATGTTTCCTGACAAGCAGTGATATTTAATGATATTAACCTACCTCCTCCTGGTTTGAGAATTCGATTCTTCTGTACCTCTGGGACTACAGTCACCCTGGTGGCCATAGAGTTCATTCTTGTCTGCCCTCTCTGTGCCCTTGCTGCTATTTTTGGGTCTTAATTTCTTCTCATTTGCATGATTCCCATCCATTCTGTGGTTCATTTGATTCTCATCCTAGTGTGTCTCTTGAAAGATGGTTTGCTTAAATTACTTGTGGCAAAGAACAAAGGATGAAGGGAAAATCATTTCTTTAGACTGAATCTTCTCCATTCATATTTCTGAGCAGTATTTGCTCAAAGTCTTAAGGATGTAATCCAAGCCAAAAAATCTGCTTGTGGCTACTGGACCACAGGAGCTCAGTGAACCCTTGAATTACACTCTTGTAGAGTCTGCTTCCTACTGCTAGTAATTAATCCCTTTGGAATCATAGATTGTCCTTCAGGCTGATAATTAAACATGAAAAATTAGGCTTTGGAGAAGTCATGAAAACACAAGTAAACAAGTTCTTGGCTTCTTCCTTAACCTTCTGTATCCAGAAGAATGGTTTATTTCCTTTTATATCTAAACTTTCTTGATTATATATGTCTTTACTCTTTTTTGACTGACTTTCCAATTTGACCATAAGCATATCAGAGCCAGAGAAGTTGAGTGCTTGTTTTACACTGTATCTATAGTACCTAAAAGAGTTCTTAGCACATCATAGTTGCTCAATAAATATATATGTATCAAGTGAATAAAAAACTAACGAAAACTCTGCTTTCATAAAGAAAATGAAAATTCATTGGAGCTCTGTGTCTTCAAAACCTAAATACTAGGAATGGAGAAAACGTTATTTGGGAGGCAAGAAGCAATTTCAAATGATGAATTGAGGCACTGTTAGCTCCAAAAGTATTTTGGTCAGTAACAGTGACCTTATTTCAAATAGTTGATAGAGATATTTGGGCCTAAGTTAACAGTTCAGAGACTATTTCCCACTCAATCTCAGGTTCACCTAATTCAGGAAAGAGTCCCTCTTTCAATATACACAGTTAGAGAACTGCTGCTGCTGGAATATTGATTATTGCAATGCAAGATGTGTGTGGGATGTGTGTGTGCTTGTGTGTGTGGTGTGTGTGTGTATGTAGGGGAAGGTTATGGATGGAATTGTGTTCCTAACTGAGAAAGTTGGGTCACATGATTCAATTACATCTAGGTAATGAGTCAAGTTCTTCCAGTGCCTTAGCCACTTCCCCAATTTTAAATTAAGCATTTTACTTGCATTCAGGGGGCCTCAGGGACATTCATACCTAACTTAAGAACAGGAGTCTGGGAACAGTTTACTATGGAATTTTGGCTGATATGACAAAGGCTAAGCTAATGTTCAGAATACATTTTCTTTGATCTTTGTGTCTTTCTACAGAAAGCCACTCATAAAGTAGGATGGGAACTTACTCCCAAGCACCTTTCAGGAGCTTAGTCCAGCAGAAAGACAGTCCTAACACAAAGGTGAAGGATAAAGGGTGAAATGTGACTATGGCTTCTGCAATGAATGTCTGTAACAAAATTGATTTCCTATGATATAGATGGATTTTTGATGCAGTATCTGTAAAATAAACATAAAGATAATAAAGAATATGCCAAGTCTGAGGAGGCTGAAAGGGAAATTTCCCATAATTCCTTGAAAGAACCCTATGGATAGCCAAACAGTTTTTCTAAATCAAAGATTAGAAAAGAAGCAGTGAACAAAAAGTTACACATTTGAAATCAGATGGAGTGGAAGCTGTTTACCTGCTTTTTTTTCCTTCTTTTTCTGGTACTGTTGCTTTCCCACATCCTACTCTTACTCTTTTTAAACTTCATGTTAGTTGTTTGGAGGAAGAGAACATTTTTAAGGACATGTTAACCTGCTGTGGAGACAGCTGCCCTAGCATTTGGGGCTTCTGTGGGAAGGAATGCCTTGGCCACAAGCAATTCCTGTTGGAATCTGCACAGAGAAGATCTAAGAAGATTCTTGTGCTCTTCAAAGGGTAATGAAACACACACTTTAAAAGAGAGCCCTCATTTAGTGACTACTTCAGAATAGCCCTCCACTTATCAATCAAGGTAGGGAGTTTGTTTTTCAGAATATAGTCATATACTCGCGACAACTCTCTTTGGACCAGACATTAGATGACCACCCTAATTTTGTGACTATGTGCTGGCAAAACAGTTCTTAAATTATTAGCAAGATCTAAGTAAGTAGCAAAAGTGGAAAATATTGTACATGTAGAATCAAGAGCAAACAACGAAGTAAAAGAAGAAACCATGGGAAGAAGCAGATTCTCTCCCTACAGCAATAGACTGGAGACTCTGCTCATCCAAATGAAGAGACTTGCTTGTTTTCCTCTTAAGAAAAGCTATGAACTTTATTTTGCTTTGTTAATTTATACAAGTTGGAATTCTTATTTTCCTCCCTCAGGTAAATGTAGAGATAATAATGAGTTACTCCAAAGAATAACTATAAAATGAATTAATAACTACCCATTTACACAAACAGAATTTTATTTTTATCATTCTTTTTGTATAAATAAATAGAAAAACAGAGGTAACCAAACTGAATTTTTCCTTTGCTAGCATTAGTCATCCAAATATTGACCTTCTCATTGAGTTAGGGTTTTTGTCAAAATAGTTTTCAATATGCTAAAATAAGTATTTTAAACTCTTAGGTACTAGTATATATTTTTTTAACTAAAAATAATTTAATTTACTATGCAGTGGTGTATATTCATTGATAGTTATTAAATCATATGGAAATTAATGCTTTTTTCTAATAGTATAACACAATAAGATATTTAAGTAGATAACAATGTTGTCCAAATTTAAAAGCATCTTATAATTTTATCAAATTAAAAAATACCAGCTTTAAAGATTCCTTAAAATACACTAAAAGATAAAACATAATTGACTCTTTCAGTTACTGAAAAACACATGCTTCTGCAGACATGGCAATATATAATGCTTTTGTGTGTAATTTTCCCCAGGGCCATCATTATGAAAAAAAGGAATGTGTTCTTCAAGAAAATTTTTGGATTTAAACATATAAATATTTTGAATTAAATAAAACTTAATGTTAATTAAAAGTCACCTGAAAAGAATCAAAACTTCATATATTAACATTGGTATATTTTATATTGATGCATCATTGGAAAAATTATGAAAAAAATATAAAATTGATCTTGCTTTTTGAAATTATAGAGACTTAAACTTTCAGTCCCAAATTTAGATAAACTGCCATTTTCCCTACTGAAATTATAAAAGGTTTTAATTATGGAGCTGGTAAGAGTGGTATGAAGTTAATATGCATATACATAGGAAGACAACATACTCAGAAAGACCCTAACTATTTTTTCTTGGAGTTTAACCTAAAAAATAATATAAAAGAACAATGGAAAAATGTTTCCCAAACTGTTCATTCTTTTTTTGTATATAATACTAAAATATTTTGTAAATAAGAGAGTAGTTAATTAAATCACAGCATCTATAGTTAATGCAAAAATTTTGCAACCATTAGAAGGACAATTATGAAAACTCTGAAGCAAGATGAGTGTTAAGTAGGAAAAATTACTTTATTGTGAGTGTTAGACAGATACTAGAGGGAAATATAAAAATCTGATAGTAGTAATTATAGTGTTTAGAGTAGTGAGATTACAGGTAAAATTTTTTTTCTATTTTCAAAGATGTTGTTATGTTATCTTTAAAAAGAAAATCAAATGTAATCAAAGCTATTATGTTTGAAATTCTAAACCCAAATTAAAGTTGTTAATTATTTTCTTTGTAACAGGAAATTATGTACAGAGATATTTAGAAACTAAAGGTAAAAGGCGAGTGAGTCTTCTTTCAAAGGTTTTCTATCCCCACGACTGCTTCTCTTTATCCAGCGTATTATTCAGAATAGGCCAGGATACGTTGCAATAACAAACATGCCCAAATTTTCAGTCTTAACCCATAAAATGTTTATTTCATACATTTTGATATATGATGCCTGATGAAGTTCTGCTGTCTCTTCTTCTAATATCTACATAGAGCCCGAAAATTTACTTCTTCAGAGGAAAAGAGAGATGGAGGAGGCACACTGGCTCTTAACTTGCTTCTCGCAGAAGTTATATAATGGACTTCCACCTGCAGAAATCCTACTCCAGGCCCTTTGGTCAGAACAAGTCACATGACTTCAATTTAACTTCAAGGGAGTTTGGGAAAAGTTGACAAAGGGCAACATTTTATTCAGATAAAAATAAACAAGAAGTTTCTTGGCTCAAAGGACAAGTCCTCCACAAACCATGATTCAAATTCACTTTTTACAACACATAGGAAAATATTAGATAAGTAGGAATGCTCCGCACACAATTCAAAGCTAGAGGTAATACATAAAACTGTTCCCTTTAGAATGACTAATATTTTTTCCTTCAATTTGATGTTCACTGGTTTATAAAAGGATAGACAGATGCTTCAGCTCTGTCCATTTGTCTGGGCCATGGCCAGGATGGGAGACCAACACTCTCTTTCTCTCCCCCTCTCTCTCTCTACCTTAGGCGATGGTTTTCCCTTGGTGTTGCAGATAACTATTTATTATGGGCACTAACGCCCTTATTTGACATCATCTGCCATTTGTTTACTATGATGTAGACTTTTCTTTTTTTTTAGGTGCTGGAGATTTTCAATATGAATAAGTGAGGAGTGATCCTTGCTCTCATGGAGATTACTTTCTGGTGGTGATGGGGTCAGACAATTAGAATTAAAGGATTTGGGGGCTACAGAAGAGGACTTCCCAGCTGCCATTCTCCACATCTCTACCAGAATGCTTCATTTACCTGAAAACACCTCTCTCCCAACACTCAATGACTGGCCAACATTATCTACGTTGGGACTCAAAGGACAAATCTCATCACGCTTTCTATTCTGAGATTTCAGTCATATCATCATCCTAATGGTTCTATCTAATGTCCCTATCTGTTCCCATCTCCTGCTCCTTTCACATTACCTTAATCCTTTCCATGGTTTTTATAACACAGCCAAATTCCATTAACCTCAATCTTTACTTTTAATTCATTTTTTATTGTGGTGACATATACACCATAAAATTTGCCATTTTAACTATTTTTAAGTGTACAGTTCAGAGGAATTAATTACAAGTACTATCATTGTCACCATCCATTACCAAAACGTTTTCATCATACAAAACTCTGTATGCATTAAGCAATAAGTCCCTTACTCCTTATCCCTAGACCCTGGAAACCTCTTATTTACCTTCTGTCTCTATGAATCTGGTTATTCTTGATATTTCTTATAAGTGAATCATGCAATATTTGGCCTTTGGTGTCTGGATTATTTCACCTGACAATGTTTTCAAGTTTCATCCAAGTTGTAGCATGTACCAGCAGTTCATTTCTTTTTTATGACTGAATAATATTCCATTGAATGTGTGTGTGTGTGTGTGTGTGTGCTTGTCTGTGTGTATATATACTTAAACATTTTTTTAAATGTACTTAGATTACATAAATGTTACATAAAAATTATAGGGGATTCCCATATGCCCCACTCCATACCCCTCCCACACTTTCCCACATTAACAACATCCTTCATTAGTGTGATACATTTGTTACAATTGATGAACACATATTGGAGCACATATTGCCACTAAGTGTGGATTATAGTTTACATTATCGTTTAAACTTTCTTCCGCACAATTTTGTAAGTTAGGACAAGATATATAATGGTCTGTATCTGTCATTGCAATGTCATTCAGGATAATTCCAATGTCCCAAAAATGCCCTCATATTATACCTACTTTTCTCTCTCCCTCCCCTCAGAAACTCCAGAGGCCACTGCCTCCACATCAATGGCAAAAGTTCTTCCATTGCTAAAATAACAATAAGTCTATAGTAGAATAACAGTAAGTCTACTCTAGTCCATCATTCATCCCCCAATCCTGAGGATTCTGGGGTGGTGATGCCCACTCCACCTCTAGTTGAGAGGGGGCTTAGATTCCATGGAAAGATGGATGGGACTATCTTGCTTGCAGTTGTAGACTCTCTCTGTTCCTTGGGATGTTTGTTGTACATCATCATTTCCGTGTTAGCTGTCTTGGGTCAGTCCAGTGAACTGGAGAGTAGGTGTTGCAACTCTGTTAATATTCAGGGCTTGACTAGGACATGGAAAGCCCAAAGATTTAAGTCTCTTGGACATAAACCTATGAACTCTGGTACTAACTATAGGTTAAAATAGAAGGGGCAGAAGAGTCATGTGTAGGGAAACCATAACTGAGTCCAATTTGTGCAACACTGGGTTGCATAATTCCCAAGTAGGGCCCACTGGTGGGGTGCCAAACTCCTGAACTATCAGCCCTGCCTATAGTGTCTGGATATCTCCAGAGCCCTCAGTAACCTCACTATTTGTGGCAATATTTACTGTGGCAGTCAATGGGATCCTGCTGAGATGTGCATAAGCGTAAACTCTGGGATGACCTCTGAACTCACTTTGAAGTCTCCTAGCGATATAAACTCATTTGTTTTTATTCTTTCCTCCTTTTGGTCAAGGTCTTTTCCCAGTTGCATTGCTAGTTGGTCCTTGGAAGTAATCCCTCAGTGCCAAGGAGGCTCATCCTCGGGAGTTATGTCCCATGCTGGGGGGAAGGTAATGCATTTATATGCTGAATTTGGCTTAGAGAGAGGACAAATTTGAACAACAAGGAGGCTCTCAGAAGGTAACTCTTAGGCAACCTATAATACTAGGCTAAGTTTCAATTTCAAAAGAAAAGGTTCTTAAGTACAGTCATCAATCAAGGGCCAATCAATGGTCCATCCTCCTTCACTAGTCACTGCTTCTGTACTCAGGAGATTCTTGCTCTCCCATTACAGAATGTGGCAGAACTCCCAGATAGGAATTGGGTATTCTTTCGGTTATTGTGTGGCTCTCCACCCACTGTGATAATGCCCCATGAATACTTGAACTCATTCATATGCCTTATAGGTATGCCCCAGGTGACCCTCCTTCCCATGCCGAACCCAATAACATCACTTACCACTGTCATGCCCATCCACTGCACAGCTACACCCTTCTACCTTATCATAGATATTGCCCATATGGGCATTGGCTCTCAACCCTCTACTCTGTTTCTGTTAGATCATATGGCAGTTCTATAGTTGGCTTCCTGAGGAACCATCAGAGTGTCCTCCACAATGGTTGCACCATTCTGCATTCCCACCAGCAGTGGATATGTCTTCCCATTCCTCAACATCCTCTCTAACACTTATAGTCCTCTGTTTTTTTTTAAATATCTGCCAGTCTAATGGGTGTAAGATGACGTCTCATTGTAGTTGTGAGTTTCATTTTGATTTGCATTTTAATCTACTCAACTGTTGATGGACACTTGGGTTGTTTCTACCTTTTGGCTACTGTGAATAATGCTTCTATGAACATTGGTGGACAATTATCTGTTTGTATCCTTGCTTTCAGTTCTTTTGGGTATATACCTAGGGGTGGAATTGCTGAGTCATATGGCAATTATATGTTTAACTTTTTGAAGAACTGCCAAACTATTGTTTGGTGGCTACACCATTTTATATTTCCACCAGCAATGTATCAGGGTTCCAATTACTCCACATCCTTGACAACACATGTTATTTTACATTTTAAAATTAATAGCTATCCTAGTAGATGTGAAGTGGTATCTCATTGCAGCTTTTATTTGCATTTTCCTAATGGCTAACAATGTTGAACACTATTTCATATGCTTTTTGCCCATTTGTATATCTTCCCTGAAGTAGTTTTTATTCAAGTCCTTTGCCTATTTTTTTTTTTTTTTGATTGCTTGTTTTTGTTTT
>JAQZBX010092601.1:0-12257 GCA_029593785.1 Cabassous unicinctus
GCCAATTTCTCTCTCTTGCCTATTGCTATTATTTTTTTCATAGCTCTTCTTTGATATTTGGTTCAACTCATCCTAAGTCTTTGAAATTGACCAGCTTAAGTTATCAAAATTGTTCCATGGTTTCACTACCAAGGCACACATTTTCTCCCAGAAGTTAGGGAACAGAGAGACCCAATGCAGTTTTGCCCAAGCAATTTCCGAACTGGCCATCAGATGACACTAGTTGGTGCACCTTTCCACTGAAGTGTATCTCTCTCTGTTTTCCTTTGTTTTGGTCTGGCCAGACCCGAGATTCAACATGGGCTCTGCTGGCCTGATTCACTGAAGAAAAGTTCCCCAACTCCTGCTACCTTTCCTCTTGTAACAGCTGACATGGAGAAAAATGTCTGCTCCACAGTATGCCAGGGGTTTTACCCCACTTAAGATCTTGGAGTGGGAGAAGGGAGCCTTTCCCATCAGCCAGGAGTTTTGGCAATTCAGTTTGTTGTTTCAGGTTTTTCATCTCTCGTCCCTTACACTCCTGGGAGTTGTGAAGCACTGTCCTGGTTTGTTGAACCACAAAGCAGGTATCATGGGAAGCTTTTGGTTCTTTTGCCATTGCTTTTGTGAGAAAGTTGAGCCTTGCCTAGCTAATCTGATATCATCTTCCCAATTGGAGCAATTGATTTTTGAAAACTATTTCCCATGATATATATTATCCTCAGGGGAACAAGGGCATGGGACAAATTAGTACACAAACTGAGGCATGTTTGCAAGCCCATTTGAACCCAGCCTAAAAGCATGTTTTATCAGGCAAAATAAAGAAGCAGTAAATATGAAGATAGGATAATTGAAATTATCCAGTCTGGGGAGAAGAAAGGAAAAATAATGTAGAAAAGTAAAGAGATTATAATGGAATTATGGGAGACAATCAAGTACACCATTATATGTACTATAGGGTCCTAGATAAAAAAGAGAGGTAGCAAGGGGAAAAATGAATATTTAAAAATACAATGAAATCTCCCCAAATTTGACAAAAACATGAGTATGAATATACTAGAAACTCACCAAACTGTAAACAGGAGAAACTCAAAGACATCAACACAAGTACCTTTTCTTTTGAAATTGAATCTTAGCCTGTTATTATAGGTTGCCTAAGAGTTACCTCCTGAGAGCCTCCTTGTTGCTCAACTGTGGTCTCTCTCTAAGCCAAAATCAGTATATAAATGCATTGCCTGTCCCCCTGTCATGGGACATGACTCCCAGGGATGAGCCTCCCTGGCACTGAGGGATTACTACAAAGCACCAACTAGCAATACAACTGGAAAAAGACCTTGACCAAAAGCATGAAAGGGCAAAGGCAAATGAGTTTGTATGGCTTGGAGACTTCAAAATGAGTCAGGAGTTCATCCCAAAGGTTACACTTATGCACATCCCAGCAGGAGCTCATTGACTGCAAAAGTAAAGATTATCTCAAATAGCAGAACACTTGAGGGTTCTGGAGACATCCAGACACTATAGAAAGGGCAGACAGCTCAGGAGTTTGGCACCCTGCCAATGGGCCTGACCTTGGAATTTAAACTCCCCAGTGTGGAAGAGTTGGAGCATGACTCTTCTGCCCCTCTATTTGAACCTATAGTTAGTACTAGAGTTGATAAGTATAAGTCCAAAACACTTAAATCTTTGGGCTTTCCATGTGCCTTGAATCCCAACAGAGATGCAACACCTACTCTCCAGTTCATTGGACTCACCCAGGACAACAAACAAAGAAACACTGATGGACAATGACCATCCTAAGGAACAGAGAGGGTCCACAATTGCAAGCAAGATAGTCCTATCCATCTGCCCCATAGAATCTAAGCCCCTTCTCAATTAGAGGTGGAGTGTGCATCACCATCACAGAATCCTCAGAACTGAGGAATGAATGATGGACTAGAGTTGACTTACAGTTGTTCTACTGTAGACTTATTGTGATCCTAGCAATGGAAAAAATTTTTATCATGGATATGGAGGGAGTGGTCACTGGAGGTTCAGCGGTGAGGGAGAGGGAAAAATATGTGTAATTTGGGGGTATTTCTGGGACATTGGAACTGTCTTGAATGACATTGCAATGAAAGATACAGGCCACTGTATAATTTGTAACAATTTGCAAAAATGTGTGGGAGAGAGTTTAAACTATAATGTAAACTATAATCCACACTTAGTGGCAATGCTTAATTATATGTTCAGAAATTTTAACAAATGTACCACACTAGTGAAGGATGTTGTTAATGTGGTAAAGTGTGGGAGGGGTAGGGATTGGGACATATGTGAATACCCTATATTTGTTGTGTAACATTTTTGTGATCTAAGTTTCTTTTAAAAAACAAAAAAAATATTTTAAAAAATGAGAGAGAGATGACATTCTCAGACAAATAAAACTGGTGGAGTTCATAACCACAAGACATGTCCTACAAGAAATGTTACAGGAAGTTATTCAAGCAAACATTACTAGAAAGTGATTCAATGTTACAAAGAAATAAAGACCTGTGGTAAATATAAAAATTAGGGGAATTATAAATACCAGTATTATTGTATTATATTTTTTCATAATTCACTCCACTTCTTATTTCCTTCAGGTGTTAAAATGTAAATGCATCCAAGGTTATTATAAATCTACATTGTTGGACATACAATGTACAACAGTATATGTGGTAACAAGTATCAAAAAAGGAAGACAGATGGTACAGGAAAAGTATATGTACATGTACGAAAATAAAATTGATATGAATTCAAATATGATTGTTATATACATAAGATGTTAATGGTAACCCCATGGAAACCACAAGGAAGATATTGGAAAAAATATATCCAGATAGAAATAAGAAATCATGCAATATGGTACAACACAAAAAATCAAATAAATATATAAGTAGCTATTAACAGAAGTGAGGGAAAAATGCTGTAAGACTTACAAAACTAAAGGGCAAAATGACAGAAAAATGCCTTGTATTATCAGTAGTAACTTTAAATGTAAAGGAAATAAACTCTCCAGGGACAGAGATTGACAAAATCGATTTAAAAAACATGACTCTACTATATACTGTCTACAGGAGTCTCACATTAAATTAAAAAAATACAAATAGGTTGTGGGTGAAAAGATGGGAAAAAATATGCCATGGAAGTAGGAACCAAAACAGAATAAGGATGATTATATTAATATTGGATAAAATAGACTTTCAGTCAAAAAAAACGGAGGGACAAAGATGGTTATTATGTACAGAAAAAGGGGACAATTTAACAGGAAGATGTAACATTTATAAATATCTATGAACACAACATCAGAACTCCAAAATATATGAAAAAAAAACACTGAGAGATTTGAAGGAAGAAATTGATGGTTCTATTAGTAGGAGGCTTTAATACACCACTCTTTGTAATAGATAGTACATGTCATCAGAAAATCAATAAGGAAGTACAGCACTTGAATGATATTAAAAACCAACTAGACCTAACAGACATATCTAGAACATTTTGCCCAACAAAAAAATGTAATACCCATTCCTCTCAAGTGCACGTGGATCATTCTCCAAGATAGATCATATGTTGGGTCACAAAACAAATCTCAATAAATTCAAAACTATTGAAAACCTACAATGTATATTCTCTGTCCACAATGGAATTAAGCTAGAAATCATTGACCGAGGGAGATATTGAAAACTGTGGAAATTAATTAACATACTCCTAAACAAACAATGGGTTAAAAACAAAATTAGGAGCAAGATAAGGAAATATCTTGAGAAGAATGAAAATGAAACTACAATATACCAATATTTATAAGATCCTTAAAGGCAGTTCTGAGATTGAAATTTATACCTCTACATGATTACATCAAAAAAGGAAGAAAAACTTCAAATTGGAAAACTGACCTCAGCTCTGGAAGAACTAGAAAAAAGAGCACAATCTAAATTCAAAGCAAGCAGAAGAAAGGAAATAACAACAACAAAAAACGAGAATGTAGATAAGTGAAATAGAAAACAAAATGACAAACAAAAAACAATAGAATAAAAATACGCAACTACTTCTTTGAAAAGATCAGTAAAATTGACAAACTTTTAGCTGGGCTGACAAAGAAAAATTGAGAGAAGATATAAATAATGAAATGTTGCGGGACATTATTAAGGATTCCATTGAAATTAAAAAAACTATAAATCTATAATCTCTCCGTTCACTACAAGCTGAAGAAGAAACCAGGCTGCACAGTGCACACTTAGCTTGGAAATGCCTAAGCTCATCACTTTCCAGTTCTGCCTTCCATCTGACATCAGAACTCAATTTTGCCAAGTTATCTGTGAATTTCAAACAAGGATCACCTTTGCTCTAGTTTCCAATAACTCATTCATAATATTGATTTAAGAGCTTATCATTTGTCCCTTTAGCATTCAAATTTATACCAACAGTCTTCAACTCAATCTACTCTTTTTTCTATCAAGTGCATTACAGTTCTTTGAGCTTCTATCCATTACCAAATTCCAAAGCTGTTTCCATGTTATTAACATTTCAAATAGCAGTGCTCCACTTCTGGTACCAAAATCTTTTTTAGTTTTCTTGGGATGCCAAGTTAATACCATGAAATGGGTTGGGTTAAACAATGGGAATTTATTTATTAGCTCACACTTTTGAGGCTAAGATAGAAGTCAAAATCAAAGCATAACAAGGGTATGCATTCTCCCAAAGACTATCATCCTATGAGGCTGGCTGCTGGCAATTCTTGGTCCTAAGTTTGTTACATGGCAAAGCACATGAAAGTGTGCTCCTTCTGCTACTTCTGTGGTATCTCTCTCTGAGTTTCATTTTGCTTAAAAAGGACTCCAGTAATAAGATTAAGACCATAATGATTGGGCTGGGCCACATCTAAACTGAATTAACATCATTAAAATGTCCTATCTACAATGGGTTCACACACACTGTAATGGATTAAGTTTAAGAACATATTTTTCTGGGGTACATAGACCTCCAAACAATCACATGTGGATATTGGTCTTTTTAGTCAATCTACTGGGTTCAAAACCATACCCATCACTTGAATACTATAACTGTAGGAAAGCTACTTACTCCCTCAGTTTAGTTATCTATAAAATATAAATTAACTAGAATATGTATCTTCAGAATTTACTTTGAAAATCCATCTAGATAATCCATGTTTAGAAGAAAAATGCTATTTTTTTTCTCAGCACACACTTTCTGTTATTGTTAGGTAACAATTATTGTAATTAAAAATGAATATGAGGGAGAGGCAAGATGGCATCAGTTTAGGAGGACATGTGCTGACTCACTCTCTGATGGCTGATTGGGGACAGGGTCCTGTGCAGGGGTCTGTGTTGTGGGCACACAGAGCAAGAATCTTGGGACATCTATCTGCAGGCAGCTCAATGGTGTGGATAGCTCGGTAGAGATTTGTGAGTTTTAAACCTGCCTGTGGACATTAACACAGATGGCTGAGCCCCACCCTCATGGAAAAAGGCTGGTTTGAGCCACGACTTCCCGCTGGCAACCGGTGAAAGGGAGCATTCTCTGAAAGTGGGAGGGTTCTGGCAAAGGGTTGAAAGGGGTTTCCTTTCTGTGGATTTGGCTGCCTGGAACCCCTTGCAGCTTTGGGGAACAAAAGAGCTGGCTTGAATCAGCACTAGGCAGAAGGGAGTGGCAAATCTGCTGAGGAAGTTGATTTACCTACCTGCCCAAAGATATGCTCCAACCCTGCTGGCAAGTGGGGGAGAGGGAGCATTCTCTGAGAGTGGGAGGGTTCTGACAGAAGGTGGAGAGGGGTTTCCTTTCTGTGGATTTGGCTGCCCGGACCCACTCATAGATTTGGGGAGCAGATAAGCCAGCTTGAATCAGCGCCAGGGTGAGGGGAGAGGCATATCTACTGAGGAAGTCCAATTTACCCAGCAGCTCAGTGACGCCGAGGCTTGGTTCCAGAGGGGGCGGAGTCAGCCAATTTTATCATTATGCACAGAAAAGCAACAGAGCTTCAGCTCCCCTGGGGAGGCCAGGAAGTGGGAAGTTCTTGATTAATTTCCATGAGCCTAGTTAGGGTCCCCTCAGTGAAGGGGTGGTCTAGAAGAGGACTTCTCTTGGGTCCCTTATTTTGCCAAAAAAAAAAGAAGTCACTTAAAAAAATAAAAAATGAATTTTTCTTTTTAATTTAGTTTAATAGCTAAAATCTGCCTCAAAACCTGCAGATAGACCCTTGCAGGGCAATTGATTGATGATCACAAGCAGGGCTGAGAGGTTCCACCAGGGCCCAAGTAGGAAAATCGTTCTTCCTTAGATTTGTTTGACTGCCTGCTTGTGTGGTTATTTGGTTTTTCTCTGTTTATTTGTTGTCTCTTGCTTTCTTTCCTCTTTCCACCCACACCTTCTTTTTTCTTTATTTTCTTAAATGAGGTGCTGGTAGCTTGTCTCCTCTTTGCTGTGCTTCTTCTTCAGTGATTTCTCATTCTCTGTCTATATTGATTTTGTCTCCCAAGCTATCTCTATTCCTTCCTTCATCTTTCTGCCTTCTGCTTTCTGTTGTGGTTCTTACATACCACGTTTTTTCATAAGTCCACAATGTAAGAGTGTCAATTTCTATTCTCTCTATTCTGTATACTTCTTTTTTTATTAATATTACCTTTTTCCTTTCAGGTCTTTCTTTACTCTTTCTCTCCATCCTCATCATTCTTGCCTTCTAAATCATTATATATATATTCCTACATTTGGTTTCCCAGACCAATGAAGGTACTCCACTTTTTTTTGTATGACTCTACACTGCCTACATGAGCTAAATATTCATTTCACTAAGTATTATATGGCCCCTTTTCTAAATTTTATCAATATTATTATTATCCTTCTTCCTTTCTCACATCTTTCAATTCCTCTGGACCTAATTTTTGCCTTCAAAGGAACATAGAAAGAAGCAAGCAAATAAAATAAGAAGAAAAAGTGTCAAAGAGAAAATGTAACACACACACAGAACCAACAGCTAAATAAAATTCTAGAGCAGAAAGAGAAGATAATCAACTGAATAAACCCTTCAAGATAAAATGATGACTAAAGGGCAACAAAAAATTACAAACCACATTGAGAAACAGGAAGACATGGAGCCATCCAATGAACAAACTAAAAACCAGGAAGAGATGCAGAACATCGAACAACTAATCAAAGCTTTCCAAACAAATATCATGGACCAACTCAATGAAGTGAAGGAAGAGATTAAGGATATTAAGACGACACTGGGAGAACATACTGAAGAAATTGTAAACATACATAGAAAGGTAACGGATATAATGGTTATCAATGGCACAACCCAAGAAATAAAAAAGATGCTGTATTCACATAACAGCAGATTTGAACAGGCAGAAGAAAGAATTAGTGATGTGGAAGACAATACATCTGAAATCAAACAGACAGTAGAACAGATAGATAAAAAGATATAAAAAATCCAGCAGTGACTCAGGGATTTAACCGACAACACAGAACACGCAAACATACGCATTATAGGCATCCCAGAAGGAGAAGACACAGGAAAGGGAACAGAAGGGGTGTTGAAGGAAATAATGGCTAAAAACTTCCCAACCCTCTTGAGAGAGATGGATGTGCAGATCCAGGAAGCACAGCACACCCCAAACAGAATAAATCACAACAGGCCAACTCCAAGACATATACTTGTCAAAATATCCAATGCTCAAGACAAAGAGAAAATACTCAAGGCAGCAAGAGAAAAGAGAACCATCACATAAAAGGGAAGCACAATAAGATTAAGTGCTGATTTCTCATCTGAAACCATGGAGGCAAGAAGACAGTGGTATGACATAGTCAAAGTTCTAAAAGTAAAAAACTTCCAGCCATGAATTCTATATCCAGCAAAACTGGCATTCAAAAATGATGGAGAGTTCAAAGTATTCACAGATAAACAGAAATTAAGAGAGTATGCCAATAAGAAACCTACACTTCAAGAAATATTAAAGGAAGTTCTACAAGTTGAAAGGAAAAAACAAGGGAGAGAGAGTTGGAGGAGAGTTTAAAAACAACTAAAAAGACAAAAACAGAAACAAAACAACACATGACATACATTAACCCAAAGAAAATATGGCTGAAGTAAGAAATTCATTGTGAGTAATAACACTGAATGTTAATGGATTAAATTCACCACTTAAGAGACACAGATTGGCAGAGTGGATAAGGAAATATGATCCATCTATATGCTGTCTACAAGAAACCCAACTTCGACCCAGGGATTCAAGGAGGCTGAAAGTGAATGGCTGGAAAAAAATTTTACAAGCTAACACTAGCCAAAAAAGGGCAAGAGTAGCTTTTCCAGTTTCACACAAAATAGATTTTAAATGGAAAACTATTATAAGAGAGAAAGATGGACACTATATATTCGTAAAAGGGGTAACTTCTCAAGAAGAGAGAACAATCATAAACATTTATGCACCTAATTGGGGTGCCTCAAAATTCATGAGGCAATCTCTGGAAAACTAAGTGAAGAAATAAATGCCTGTACAATTATAGTGGAGGATTTTAATACACTATTATCATCATTAGACAGAACATCTAGACAGAGAATCAATAAAGAAACAAAGACTCTGAAGAATACATTAGAGGACCTGGACTTAAGAAACATATACAGAACACTACACCCAAATATAGCAGGATTTACATTCTTCTCCAGTACATGGATCATACTCCAAGGTAAACCACATGCTAGGCCACAGAACAACTCTCAATGAATTCAGAAAGATTGAGATTTTACAAAGTAATTTCTGCGACCACAATCGAATGATATTGGAAATCGCTAAAGGCCAGAGAAACAGATTAGGCACAAAGATATGAAAGTTAAACAACACACTATTAGACACACAGTGGGTTAAGGAGGAAATCTCAAAAGAAATCAGGAACACCTTGAAACTAAAGAAAATGAAAACACAACATATCAAGACATATGGGAGGCAGCAAAAGCTGCCCTGAGAGGGAAGTTCATAGCCATAATTATATATATTAAAAAGAAGAAAGAGATAAAATTGAAGACCTATCTGCACAGTTGGAGGAAATGGAATAACAAGAACAAACTAAACCTAAAGGAAGTACAAAGAAGGAAATAACAAAGAAAAGAGCAGAACTAAATGAAATAGAGAATAAAAAAGCACTAGAAACAATAAACAAAACCAAAAGCTGGTTCTTCAAGAAGATTATTAAAATTGTCAAACCCTTAGCCAGACTAACAAAGAAAAATATAGAATAGATGCAAATACACAATATAAGGAATGAGCAAGGGGATATCACTACTGACCCCACAGAAATAAATAGTTACATAAGTGGATACTTTGAAAAATTATATGCCAAAAAGAATGATAATTTAGAGGAAATAGACAAGTTTCTAGAAACTCACAAACAGCCTACATTGAAGCAAGAAGAAATTGATGAACTCAACAGTCCAATTACAAGTAAAGAGATAGACTCAGTCATCAAAAACCTCCCAACTAAGAAGAGCCCAGGACCAGATGGCTTCACAGCTGAATTCTACCAAACATTCCATAAAGAGCTAACACCAATTCTGCTTAAGCTCTTCCAAAAAATAGAAGTACAAGGAATATAGCCTAACTCATTCTATGATGCCAACATTACCCTAATACCAATTCCAAACAAAGACATCACAAGAAAGGAATATTACAGACCAATTTCTCTAATGAACCTAGACGCTAAAATCCTCAATAAAATACCTGCTAATGGCATTCAACAACATATCAAAAGGATTATACACCATGACCAAGTGGGTATAATCCCGGGTATGCAAGGATGGTTCAATATAAGAAAATCAATCAATGGAATACACCACATACACAGATTGAAAGAAAAAAATCACATGACCACCTTTATAGATGCAGAAAAAGCATTCTATAAAATACAGCACACTTTCCTGATAAAAGCACTGCAAAAGATAGGAATAGAAGGAAGCTTTCTGAATACGATAAAGGGTATATATGAAAAACCCAAAGCTAACATCATCTTCAAAGGTGAAATCCTAAAAGCCTTCCCTGTGAGATTCGGAACAAGACAAGGATGCCCACTATCACCACTCCTATTTAACATTGTCTTATAAGTACTTGCTCGAGCACGGAGGCAAGAAAAAGATATAAAATGCATCCACATTGGAAAAGAAGATGTAAAAATTTCATTATTGGCAAACAACATGATCCTATACATAGAAAGCCCTGAGAAATCTACAACAAAGCTTCTAGAACTTATAAAGGAGTTCAGTAATGTCACAGGCTGTAAGATCAGAGCTCAACAATCAGTATCATTTCTGTAAACAAAGCACGAGCAATCTGAGGAGGAAATCAAGAAGAAAATACCATTTACAATAGTAACCAAAAGAATAAAATACCTAAGAATAAATTCAACTAAATATGTAAAGGACTTATATACAGAAAACTACACAACACTGTGAAAGGATATCAAAGAAGACTTAAATAAATGGGATAATATCCCCTGTCATTGGATAGGAAGACTAAACATCATCAAGATGTTTATCCTACCCAAACTAATCTACAAATTTAATGCAATCCCAATAAAAATCAACACTATATTTCTTAAGAAACTGGGAAAACTAACTACAAAATATATTTGTAAATGTAAGAGGTCCCAATTTGCCAAAGACATATTGAAAAAGAAAAATGAAGTTGGAGTCATCACATTACCTGACTTTAAAACATACTACATAGCTACAGTACTCAATACTGCATGGTATTGGCACAAGGACAGACATATTGACAAATGGAACTGAATTGAGAGTTCTGATATAGATCCTTGCATAAACAGTCATCTGATATTCTACAGGAAAGCAAGCCCACTCAATTGGGAGAGAATGGCCTCTTTAACAAGTGATGCTTGGAGAACTGGATATCCATATCCAAAAGAATGAGAGGAATACCATTTCACACCTTATACAAAAATCAACTCAAGATGGATCAAAGATCTAAATATAAGAGCCAAAACCATTAAGACCTTGGAAATTAATGTAGGGAAGCATCTACAGGAACTTGTAATAGGAAATGGTTTCATGAACTTCACACCCAAAGCATGAGCAGCAAGATAAAAAATAGATAAATGGGATATCCTCAAAATTAAAAACTTCTGCACTTCAAAGGATGTTATTAAGAAAATAAAAGGCAGTCTACCCAATGGGAGAAAATATTTGTCAACTATATATCTGATAGGAGCCTAATATACTGCACATAAAAAGAAATCCTACACCTCGAAAATAAAGACAAACAACTCATTTTAAAAATGGGCAAGTGACCTGAAAAGACACTTCTCCAAGGAAGAAATACAAATAGCTAAAAAGCAATGAAAAAATGATCAACATCACTAGCTAATAGGGAAATGCAAATCAAAACTACAATGAGATACCATCTGACACCATCAGAATGGCAGCTATTAAAACAGCAAAATATACATGTTGGAGAGGATGTGGAGGAATAGGAACCTCATCAACTGCTGGTGGGATTGTGGAAGGGTCCAGCCACTGTGGAGGACAGTTTGGCGGTTCCTCAGAAAATTAACAATAGATCTTCTGTATGATCCAGTGATTCCACTGCTGGTTATATACCCAGAAGAATTGAAAGCAAAGACACGAACAGATATATGCACACAAATGTTCATAGCAGCATTGTTCACCATTGCCAAAAGTTGGAATCAGCCCCGGTGCCCATCAACAGATGAATGGATAAGCAAAATGTGGTACATACATACATTGGAATATTACTCAGCTGTTAGAAGGAATAAAGCGCTAACACATGGAATAACATGGATGAATCTTGGAGACCTTATGTTGAGTGAAGCAAGTCAGGCATTGAAGGATGAACAGTATATGACCTTACTGATTTGAATTGAGGAAAGTGAGCAGTCTCTGAGAACTGTTGTCAGAAAGATAGGTTAACAAGGGAGAGAGAGAGAAGAGTAGGTTGTGAGCCATTACCCATATGGACATAATCTATGGTAAAGTGATAGAGTATTGTTCCATATTGAAGGATAGGACAGGTGGGTAGTGATATTACTGGGTTTGGTGGCCCAGGTTTAACAGGTGGGTAGATCAGGAAGGGCAGGTTAGAATACCCAGGGCATGTAACTATGAATCTTGTCATCCCAAGGGTCAAGACTGGGGAGTGTCATATGCCCCAGGGGGATGGGGAGGAATGAACAGAAAAGATCAAACGGGGTATTTAGTGGTCATGGGAAATGTTTTTCATTACTCA